>PVKP010042383.1:0-18109 GCA_004027715.1 Plecturocebus donacophilus
AAAGAAGCACTACACATGGACGGGAACAACCAGTATCAGCCATTCCAAAAACATACCAAAAGGTAAAGAGCATCACCATAATGAAGAATCTACATCAACTAATGGGCAAAACAGCCAGCTAGCATTACCAGAAGCTGCGATTTTCATCTCTGATAAAACAGACTTTAAAACAACAAAGACCATAAGAAACAAAGAGGGATTACAGGTGGTGAAAGGATCAATGCAACAAGAGGAGCTAACGATCCTAAATATATACGCACCCATTACAGGAGCACCCAGATACATAGGGCAAGTTTTTAATGACTTACAAAGAGACTTAGACTCCCACACAATAATAGTGGGAGACTTTAACATTACCCTGTCAATATTAGACAGATCAATGAGATAGAAAATCAACAAGCATATCCAGGACTTGAACTCAGACCTGGAACAACTAGACTTAACAAATATTTACAGAACTCTCCTCCCCAAATCCACAAAACATACATTTTTCGCAGTATCACATTATACCTATTTAAAAAGTGACCACATAATTGGAAGTAAATCACTCCTCAGCAATTGCATAGCATTTCACAGGTTTAAATAAAATATTGGTTGGCTGCTTATTTGTTATTTTCATCCCCTATTCCTTCCTGTCTCCATTGTTAAGCACAATTATTGACATAAAAGAGGTTTTTAATACCCATCTTTAAACTGCAGTCTAGCCTGGGCAATAAAACAAGAATCTCATTCTCTCTCCCTATTTCTCTTCCTCTTTCTTTCTCTCTTTCATTCTTTTTTTTTCTTTCTTTTGCTGTTTCTTTCTTTCTCCTTTTCTCTCTTTTTCTAAAAAAATAAAATAAAATAAAATATTCCTAGAGCATCTTGTATAACAAAGCCTTGGCCTCCAGGGGAAATTACTTCACCAGAGCCTTATCTTATCTGGGGAAAAAGCCACTAGCCCCCTGTAGCCATCCTGTCTCATGTAAGGGTAGAAAACACAAACGCTAAGAAATTATGTTGAAGGTCACAGCCCAGGGACTCAGGTCCACTAAAATACTGAGATTTAATCATGAGATTATAGAACTCTTGCCCTGTCCAACAACTTACCACCACATTAACAAGGCTCCAGCATAATAAGTGTGTATTACAATTCAGAAAGCTGCAAGATATAGACCTTATTGTTTTATTATTATACTTTAAGTTCTAGGGTACATGGGCAGAACGTGCAGGTTTGTTACAAAGGTATACATGTGCCATGGTGGTTGGCTGCATCTATCACCCTGTTGTCTACATTAGGTATTTCTCCTAATGCTATACCTCCCCTAGTCCCCCAACCCCCGACAGGCCCCGGTATGTGATGTTTCCCTCCCTGCATCCATGTGTTCTCATTGTTCAACTCCCACTTATGAGTGAGAACATGCAGTGTTTGGTTTTCTGTTCTTGTGTTAGTTTGCTGAGACTGATGGTTGCCGCTTCATCCATGTCCCTGCAAAGGACATGAACTCATCTGTTTTTATGGCTGCATAGTATTCCATAGTGTATATGTACCACATTTTCTTTATCCAGCATAGACCTTATTTTTTCATAAGCTTAAGGCATATACCTTATTTTTTAAAGAAATATTAAACAATGTAGAACCAGTTTATAGAAAATTAAGTTGGAAGCATCGCTTCTCAGCCATATCTTCCTTTATCTTCCGGTATTATCTGCACTATTAGCCTCTCTTTTCTCAGCAGACGGTCTTCCCTTGTCTTTCATGACTTCATATTCTCACCCTGGCTGTTTCTCCTCAGATACCACTTTAGGCTGCTTTTCTTTTTACAGTCTCTTTTTTTTCTTCAACTTTTAAGTTCAGGGGTACATGTGCAGGATGTGCAGGCTTGTTACATAATGTAAATGGGTGCCATGGTGGTTTGCTGCACTAATCATCCCATCACCTAGGATTAAGCCTAACATCCATTATCTATTCTTTCTGATATGTTTCTTTCTCCCAACCCCCCACCGCCAGCAGACCCCCGTGTGTTGTCCCCCATTCAATGCGTCCATGTGTTCTAATCATTCAGCTCTCACTTATAAGTAAGAACGTATGGTGTTTGGTTTTCTGTTCCTGTGTTAGTTGGCTGAGAATAATGGCTTCCAGCTCCATCCACGTCCCTGCAAAGGACATGATCTCATTCCCTTTTATGGCGGAATAGTATTCCATGGTATATAAGTACCACATTTTCTTCATCCTGTTGGGCATGGATGGGCATTTAAGTTGATTCCGTGTCTTTACTATTGTGAATAGTGCTTCAGTGAACATACATGTGCACGTATCTTTATAATAGAACGATTTGTATTCTTTTGGGTATATACCCAGTAGTGAGATTGCTGAGTCAAATGCTATTTCTGTTTCTAGGTCTTTGAAGAATCACCACATTGTCTTCCACAATGGTTGAACTAATTTATACTTCCACCAACAGTGCAAATATCCTCCTTTTTCTCTGCAAGCTCGCCAACATCTGCTTTTTGACTTTTTATTAATAGCCACTCTGACTGGTGTGAGATAGTATCTCATTATGGTTTTGATTTGCATTTCTCTCATCTGATCTAAAAAAGATCAATGATGTTGAGCTTTTTTTCATATGTTTGTTGGCTCCATGTGTGACTTCTTTTGAGAAGTGTCTGCTCATATCCTTTCCCCACTTTTTAATGGGGTGCTTTGATTTTTTCTTATAAATTTGTTTAAGTTCCTTGTAGACTCTGGCTATTAGACTTTCATCAGATAGGTAGATTGCAAAAATCTTCTTCCATTCTGTAGGTTGTTCACTCTGATGATAGTTTCTTTTGCTATACAGAAGCTCTTTAGTAAGACATAGACTCTATTTTAAGAAGGAGTTCTAAGGGAAACCCAAAGATAACAGGGGAGGATAAAAACATTAATCACACCAGAAAACTGGAGGAAACAGAAGCCTCTGGCACTTACAGCTTAGGAAACTAGGGAAAGAAGAGCAATATAATCCTAAAGAAAGCAGAAAAAAAATAAATAAAAATTAAGGCAGAAACCAACATAACTGAAAAGAGGAAATCAATACAGAAAATCAATGAAACCCCAAGCAAGTTCTTAGAAAAGATCAATAGAATTGATAAATCTTTAGCCAGGCTAATCAAGAAAACATGAATTACCAATATCAGAAATGAAAAACAGATAATTATCATTGATTCCATGTTCATTAAAAGAACGATGAAGGAATATTATGAGCCATCCTGTCCCCAAAAATTTGATAATTTAGATTGAGTCAATTCCTTTGAATGATACAAACTAAAACTCACACAAGAAAAAAAAAAGATAATCTGAATAGGCCTGTGTGTATTAAAGTAATTGAGTCAGTAATTATTAATAATAACTTTCCAAAAAAGAAAGATCTGGGGCTAGATGGGTTCACTGGTGAATTTTAAAAAATGTTTAAAGATGAAATTATGCTAATTTTCTATAATCTCTTCCAGAAAATAGAAGCAGGGCAAACACTTCCTAACTTATTCTATGAGGTTTGGGTTACCTTAATAATAAGACCAGATAAAGACATTAGAAGAAGTAAAATTATAGTCCAATATTTCTTGTTAACTAGACATACAAATCTCCTAAAAAACTAGCAAGAATGTATAAAATATTATAAACCACAACCAAGTGGGATTTATTCTAGGTATGCAAGGCTGGCTCAACATTTGAAAATCAATTAATATAATCCATCACATCAATAAACAAAATAAAGAATAAAAATCATATGATCATATAGACAGATACAGAAAAAGCATTTGACAAAATCTGATACCCATTCATGACAAAAACTATCAGCAAAATACAAATGAAGAGGAATTTATTCATTTAAAAAGTACAAAAACTCTACAGTTAACATATTTCATTGTGAGAAACTAGTTGCTTTCTCCATTACAAGGGGAAACAAATTGGAAACAAGCCAATCATGTCCTCTCTCCTTTGAAATCAGTGTATTGAAATCATTCCTGTTCAGCATTGTACTGGAAGTCCTAGCTAATGCAATAAGAAAAAAAAGAAAAGGTGTAAAGATTGAAGAGAAATAACTAAAAGTGTTTTTGTTCACAGATGACATGATTTTTCTGTGAAAAAAATCCACAAAATCAAAAACAACAACAAGAAACTCCTGGAACTAATAAGCAATTATAGCAAAGTTACAGGATACAAGATTAATACACAAAATTCAATTTTTTAAATACGCCAGCAGTGAACAATTGCAATTTGCAATTAAAAACATAATACCATCTTACATTAGTATCAGAGAGAGAAAGAGAGAAGAAAAGGAAGAAGAAGAAGAGAAAGAAGGAGAAGAAGAAGGGGAGGAAGGAGGGAAGAGAAATACTTAAATATAAATCTACTAAAATATGTAAGTTTATGTGAAGAAAATTACAAAACTCTGATAAAAATAAATCAAAAAAGACTTAAGCAAATGGAGAGACATTCCATGTTAATGGATAGGAGTAATCAATATGGTTAAGATGCCAATTCTTTTTATTTTTTTATTTTTATTTTTGGATCAGTGACCCTGCCCAGGGGATGCACAGGACTCACTCAAGATGCCAATTCTTATCAGTTTGATCCATCAGTTCAACACAATCCCAATCAAAATCCCAGCAAGTGATTTCATGGATATTGATAAACTGATTTCAAAGTTTATATGGAAAGACAGAGGCCAATATTGAAGAAAACGAAGAAAGTCAGAAGACTGACAATACAAGACACTTATTTTGAAGATATAGTAATCAAGACAGGGTGGAATTAATGAAAGAATAGTTGAATAGATTAATGCATTAAAATTAGCCCAGAAATAAACCCACACAAATATAGTCAACTGATCTTTGACAAAGGAGCCAAGGCAATTCAATGGAGAAAGGATAGGCTTTCCAACAAATGGGGCCAAAACATTGGACATTGTATTGGGCATCCCAACAAATACCCTCAGGTTCAATGATTCACTTGATCTCAAAAAAACCCAGAAAAATGGTTACAGTTATGGTTATTACATGACTATAATATATTACAGAGAAAGGATATGGATTAACATTGGCAGAGGAGAAAAACACAGAGGAGAGAGTCCTGAGGAGACCAAGATTATACTTCCAGTGGTCCTCTCCCAGTGGAGTCATTACGGCAATATTTATTTCTCCTATCAATAATATGAGATAACATGTTAGAGGTATTACCAACAAGGGATGCTCACCTGAGCCTAAGTTCAGTCACATAGGCATGAAATATCCATGTGACTGACCTTAGGCACTCAGTCTCCAGCCCCTACAGAGGTCAAATTGATACAGCATTGCACAAGACTTTCACATAAATCACATTGTTAGCAAAAGCTATCTGGCGTGGCCCAAGTCCCTGGGTATGCAAAGATAGGCAGGATATTCCAATGGTTTAGAGGTTAACTGTCAGAAGCAGGTCAGGAGCCAATGTCTTCTTTGCAATATGCAGGGTTTGAAAACTCACACCTGCGTAGTTAACCTTTTGCTGCACAGACATCCATATGCCAAGAAAAAAAAAAATCTAGACACAGACCTAGCACATTTTATAAAAATTAACTCAAGATGGATCATAAATCTAAATGTCAAACACAAAACTGTAAAATTTATAGAATTTGACAGAGGAGAAAATCTGGGCGACCTTGGGTTTGGAGATAAGTTTTAGATACAACATCGAAAGCACAATACATGGAAGAAAAAAATGGTAAGTTGGAATTTACTAAAATTAAAAACTTCTGCTTTGTGAAAGACACTGTTAAGAGAATGAAAAGCCAAGCCACAGATTGGGAGAAAATATTTGGAAAACACATGTCTAAAGAAGGATTTATATTCAAAATACATGAAGAACTCTTAAATGCACAATATAAAAAGCAAGAACCCAATTAAAGATGGGCAAAAGATTTAAACAGACACCTCACCAAAGGAGATATACAGATGACAAATAAATATACTAAAATATATTTAACATTTTGTTGATACAGCAAAGGCAAGCCCCCAAATTGGGAATTATCCAGGGAGGGTTCTTGGCTTTGCCTAACAAAGAATTCACGGGGAAGCCGGTGGTGTTAAACAGCAGCTTTCCTTGAAGTGGAAATGTACAGCCACAGCAGAGGGACTGTGCTGCTTGTCCTTGTGCACCAGAGCAATCTCACAGGCAGTATGCCCAGAATAGCAGCTCAGAGGCAGGGCTGCACTCATATGTATACCCACTTTTAATTATATACAAATTAAGGAGGGCTTATGCAGAAATTTCTAGAAAAAAATCTGGCAATTTCTGGGTTGTCAGGGCTATTGTCATGTCATTAAGGAATTGCAAATTAAAATAATAATACATACCTATTAGAATGGCTCAAGAAAAAGCAAACTGGACAATACCAAATGCTGACAAGAATATGGAACAACAAGAATTCTCATCCATTGCTCGTGAATTTGTAAAATGGTACAGTCACTTTGGAAGATAGTTGGGCAGTTTCTTACAAAGCTAGTGTTAACGTATGATCCAGTAATCATGCTCCTGAGTATCTGTCCAATGGAGTTGAAAATTTATGTATACATAAAAACCTGCACACTAATATTTATAGCAGCTTTATTCATGGCTGCCAAAAACTGGAAGCAATCAAACGTCTTCAATAGGTGAATGGATAAATAAACTGTGGCACATTCATACAATGGAATATTATTCAGCAATAAAAAAGAAATGTGCTATCAAGCCACAGAAAGGCATGAAGGAAGCTTAAGTATATATTACTAAGTGAAAGAAGCCAGTTTGAAAAAGCTAAATACTGTATTAACTCAACTTTATTACAATCTGAAAAAGGCACAAGACTTTCACATAAATCACATTGTTAGCATAAGCTAACAATAAAAAGTAAAAAGATAGTGGGCTGGGTGCAGTGGCTCATTCCTGTAATCCCAGCACTTTGGGAAGCCAAGGCAGGCAGACCACTTTGAGCTGAAGAGTTTGAGACCAGCCTGGGCAACATGGCAAAAACCCATCCCTACAAAAAAAATACAAAAATTAGTTGGGCCTGTAGCCTCAGCTAGCTGGGAGGCTGTTGCTAGAGAATCACTTGAGCCCAGGAATCAGAGGTTGCAGTGAGCAAAGATTGTGCCACTGCACTCCAGCCTGGGCAGCAGAGTGAGACTCTGTCTCAAAAAGAAACAAAAAAACGCATCAGCAGTTGGCAGGGAGAAGCCAAGAGAGATGAATAGGTGAAGCAGCACAGGGGATTTTTAGGGAGGTAAAACCATTCTGTATGATACTGTAAAGAAGGGTATATGACATTAAGCAAAACCCACGGAACTGTACCTCACAAAGAGTGAGCCCTTAATGTAAACTCTGTAGTTAATAGCAATGTGTCAGTATTGGTTTGTGAATTATATATTGGTTTGTGTGTGTACCGCACAAATGGGACATGTGAGAAAACTGGAGTACACATGGGAGAGAGGAGATTTGGAAACTCTTTTGCACTACTGGCTTGATTTTTCTAGAAATCTAAAATTGTTCTAAAAGTAAAGTTGGCCTGGCGCAGTGGCTCATGTCTGTAGTCCTACCACCTTGGTAGGCCAAGGTGGTTGGATCGTCTGAAGTCAGGAGTTCTAGACCAGCCTTGCAAACATGGTAAAATCCTTTCTCTACTAAAAATACAAAAATTAGCCAGGCGTGGTGGGGCTTGCCTGTAGTCCCAGCTACTAGGAAGGTTGAGGTGGGAGGATCACCTGAACCCAGGAGGCAGAAGTTGCAGTGAGCTGAGATCACGCCATTGCACTCCAATCTGGGCAACAGCGAGACTCTGTGTCAAAAAAAAAAAAAGAAGTGAAATCTATTAATTAAAAAGAATTATACATTCTGTAACCAGAGTTTTAAATCTTCCTTTCTAATCCTTACATGGATTCCTTTCTAACCCTCCTTGTAAGTTTTTCTCTTGACTTCATTACAGTAGGGAACAGAAGTAGTTGTACAAAGCATCCTTGCTGTGTTCACAATCCTAAATCTTAAAAGTTTCAAAATTTCACCATTGACAATGATGTTTTGGGATACCCTTTCATATCAAAATTGTTTCCTCATTTTCCTAGTTTGTTAAAATGTTTTTCAAACTATAGGTAATGAATTTTATCAAATGTATTTTCTCATCTACTGAGATGATACTTTTTGTTTATCCTATACTCCTTATATGTGTGTGTGTGTGTGTCTTTTTGTCCCCTTATCCAATAGTAAATAACCAACCAATCCTATGCTTTGTTAATATGGTGAATTATACTGATTTATTTTCTATTGTTAGGCCAAGCATATATTACAGCAATACACCAACTTGGTGATGATGTATCCTTTACATGTATATTGCTGCATGTTTTGCTAATATTTTGTTTAGGACATTTGTGTCTATGTTCTTCAGTGAGACTGATCTATAATTTCTTTTCTCATGCTATTCCTGCCAGATCATGCTACAAGTTAACAATAGCCCCATAAAATGAGTTGGAGTGAGATTTCTTTTTTTTTTTTTTTTTTTTGAGATGGAGTCTCACTCTGTTGCCCAGGTTGGAGTGCAGTGGTGTGATCTCTGCTCACTGCAACCTCTGCCTTCTGAGTTCAAGTGATTCTCGTGCCTCAGTGTCCTGAATAGCTGGGACAGGTGAATGCCACCACACTCAGCTAATTTTTGTATTTTTAGGTAAGATGAGGTTTTATCATGTTGGCCAGGCTGGTTTCGGACTCCTGACCTCAGGTGATCCACCCGTCTCAGCTTCCCAAAGTGCTGGGATTACAGGCATGAGCCAAGCCCATAATGGGAGATTTTTAACACACCTCTTTCAATAATAGGTGGTTTAAACAAGCATAAAAGTCAGTAAGGATATAAAATATTAAATAACACTATTAACAAGTGACCTAACTGACACATTCTTTCAAACATTCATGAAACATTTACAAAAATTTACTATACATTGAGCCATAAAGCAACTAGGAGCATAAAGGGTTAAAATTATATGGAGAACGTTCTCTGACCACAATGCAATTAAGCCAAGAATCATAACAAAAAAAGATGGTTATAAAATCCTCATATGTTTGGAAATTAAGAAAGATACTTCTAAAAAGCTTTTGGATCAGAGAAGAAATCATAATGGAAATCAGAAAATTTTTGAAGTGAAGTATTAGAAAAATGCTGTATATCAAAACCTGTGGGGTGGAGCTAAACAGGGCTTAGAGAGATATTGCTAACATATATTAGGTAAAAGAAAGAGTTGGCAATATAAACAGGCACATCATTATAGATCATAAAAAAGACATGAAGGAAGCTTAAGGGGTTCAAGCGATTCTCCTCTCTAATAAAAATACAAATATTAGCCAAGCATAGTGGCGCATGCCTATAATCCCAGCTACTCGGAAGGCTGAGGCAGGTGAATTGCTTAAACCCGGGAGCAGAGGTTGCAGTGAGGTGAGATCACCCCACTTCGCTCCAGCCTGGGTGAAAGATCGAAACTCTGTCTCAAAAAATATATATATCTCATTATGATTGTGGATGCATCTGTATTTCCTTGCAGTTCAATTCATTTTTTCAATTAAATAAACTCCATGCTTTACTTATATCTCACTGTTTTCTCCTTAATGTCCTTTATAAATTCAGGGTCCCATCCAGGATACCACATTACATTTAGTTGTTGTGTCTCCTCTGGTCTGTGACAGTTTCTCAGACTTTCCTTTTTTCCTTTTCCAATACTTTGAAAGTATTGATGAGTATTAGTCAGTTATTTTATAGAATGTCCTTCAATGTTGGTTTGTCTAGTGTTTGCTTCACGGTTAGACAGGGGTTCTATGTTTTGGGGAGGTAAACCACAGAGGTGATGTTCCATTCTCATTACATCATCACAAATGTAGGTATTATCAGCTGGGTGCAATGACTTGCACCCACAATCCTAGCACTTTAGGAGGCGGAGGGTGAAGGGATCATTTGAGGTCAGGAGTTCAAGACCAGCCTGGCCAACATGGTGAAATCCCATCTCCGCTAAAAATACAAAATTAGCCGGGCGTGGTGGCATATCCCTGTCATCCCAGCTCCTGGGGAGCCTGAGGCAGGAGAATCGCTTGAACCCAGGGGGCAGAAGTTGCAGTGAATGGAGATTGCACCACACTGCACTCCAGCCTGGGCAACAGAGTGAGACCTTGTCTTAAAAAACTATAAATAAAAATAAAATGTAGCTATAATCCACATGACTGATCTTTTTAACCTTGATCACCAGGCCAGGATACTATTTGCCAGGTTTCTACTTCTCCACCCTGCTTCCTTACTTAACTCTTTGGAAGCGAGTCACTAAGTACAGCCCACACTCCAGGGGTGGGGAGTTAAGTGTCCTCACCCCTGGAGTGTGGGCTGCACTTGTGTCCCCCCACCACTTCCTTGGGGGACAAGCATCTACATATCTTTATTGTTTGAATTCTGCGTGGGACGTTTGTTCCTTCTCTCCTATTTATTATATCATTTATTTATATCACTACGGATTCATACATATTCATGTTTCGAGTTACAATCAAATATTATAAATACACTATTTATTTAGCTGCTCAAATTTTTCTAGCTTTGGCCACCAGGAGCTTTTTAAGTTTGGCTTATTTCAGTCAGCATAACTTTTCTTTTTTTGAGATGGAGTCTTGCTCTGTTGCCCAGGCTGGAGTGCAGTGGCACAATCTCAGCTCACTGCAACCTCCGCCTCCCAGGTTCAAGCGATTCTCCTGCCTCAGCCTCCTGTGCAGCTGGGATTACGGGCACCCATCACCATGCCTGGCTAATTTTTTTGTATTTTTAGTAGAGTTGGGGTTTCACCATGTTGGTCAGGCTGGTCTCGAACTCCTGACCTCGTGATCTGCCCGCCACGGCCTCCCAAAGTGCTGGGATCACAGGTGTGAGCCACTGCGCCTGGCCAGCATAACATTTTTGAGACTCATCCATTTTGTGGTATCAGTAGTTTGTTTCTTTTAATTGTAAGAAGTATTGTATTTTATGAATATAACCCAGTTTGTTTATCTGTTCTGCTGTTAATGGATACTGGATTGTTTCCAGTTTTGGCTATCAGAAATGGAAAGTTCCTATGAACATTTATGTACATGTCTCTTTATGGACATAAGTTTTCATTTACTTTGAATAAATACATAAGTGTAAAACTAGAGTCATCAGTTAGCTTTATGTTTAATTTTATAAGAAGCTACCAAGCAAGCAACCTTTCAAAATAGTTATGCCATTTCACACATCCACGAGCAACGTGAGAGTTTCGATTATGTCAAATACTTGCCACAGTCTTTATAATTTTAGACATTCTAGTAGGCATGCAGTGATTCATTGTGGCTTTAATTTGCCTTTCCCTGCTGACTAATGATGTTGAGCACTTTTTTATATGTCTTCGACCATTCATTTGTCTTTGTTTGTGTCTGAAAATGTTGCTCGTCTGTCATCCACATTTTTATTGTGTTAGAAATTCTTTATTATTCTGCATAGAAATCTATGTTCAGATATATGTACTGTGAATGTTTTCTACCAGGCTTGGTTTTTGGTTTTGCCTGTTTGTTTTCTTAACTGAATCTTTCCTTTTTTTTTTTTTTTTGAGAAAAAGTCTCACTCTATGGCTCAGGCTGGAGTGTAGTGGCACAATCTCGGCTCACTACAACCTCCACCTTCCAGGTTCAAGTGATTCTCCTGCCTCAGCCTCCCGAGTAGCTAGGACTACAGGCGCCCACTACTACACCCAGCTAATTTTTGTATTTTTAGTAGAGACAGGGTTTCACCACATTGGCCAAGCTGGTCTCAAACTCCTGACCTCGTGATCCACTGGCCTCGGCCTCCTTTGGTGCTAGGATTACAGGTGTGAGCCACCAGGCCTGGCCTGAGTCTCTTTTTTGTATTGTGGTAAAAACCACATAACATTAAATTTACTGTCCTAACCATTTTTAAGTGTACAGTTCAGTACTGTTAAGTATATTCACTTGTGCTAAAAATCTCCAGAACTTTTTCTTCTTGAAATACGAAACTCTACACCTACTAAACATTTATTCCCCATCCCACCTCCCACAAGTTCTTGGTGACTACTTTTTACTTTATGTTTCAAGGATTCTGACTAATTTAGATAACTTACATGAGTGAATCATACAGTATTTGTCCATTTGTGACTGGCTTACTTCACTTAGCATAATGTCCTTAGGCTTCATCCATGTTGTAACACGTGACAGGATTTCCTTCTTTTTAAGGGCACATAAAATTCCATTATGTGCATATACTACATTTTCTTTACCCATTTATCTGTTGTTTCCTCCTGTTGGCTATTGTGAATAATGCTGCGATGAACGTGGGTGTACAAATGTATCTGAGATTTGCTTTGAATCCTTTTGGTTATATACCCAGAAGGGGGATTGCTGAATTATATGCTAATTCTGTTTTTAATTTTTTGAGAAACTCTACCTTGTATTTCATAGTGTCTATATTAATTTATTTTCCCACCACCAGTGCACCACCAGTGCGAACTCCAACTTCTCTGCATCCTCGTCAACACTTGTTATTTTCTGTCATTTTTATAATGGCCATCCTGATGGGTGTGAGGTGATATCTCGTGAGTTTTATTTACGTTTTTTAAATGATTAATGATGTTGAGCACCTTTTCATGTACTTATTTACTATTTGTATATCTTCTTTGGAGAAATGTCTACTTACATCCTTTGCCCATTTTTAAACTGGATTATTTGGGGGTTTGTTGTTGTTAAGTCATACAAGTTCCTTATATATTCTGGAGATTGACCCCTTATCAGATATATGATTTTGCAACTATTTTCTCCCGTTCCATATAGCTTGCCTTTTCTCTCTGTTGATGTTACTTTGATATGTAATAACTTAAGTTTTATGTAGTCCTATTTGTCTATTTTTCTATTTCATTGCCTGTGCTTTTGGCATCATATCCAAGAAATTATCCAACTGTTGGCATATAATGTTGTTCATAATGGCATTTACATGTTAAGAAATTGCTGATAGTAAAGCACTTACTATGGCTATTTTGTTCATTGTGTCTGTTTCACTTGTAGCTTTTTCTGTTCCTCCTTTTTTCTTTTGATGACTTCTTTTGTGTTTCATTAAAATTTTTTTATGTGGTGACAGATTTTGATTCCCTTCTCATTTTCTTCTGTTTACAGTCTTTGTCCATTTTCTGTGGCTATAACAGGATACCTGAAACCTGGTAAATTATTATTATTATTATTTTGGTGTGTGTGTGTGAGACAGAGTCTCGCTCTGTTGCCAGGTGCCAGGCTGCAGTGCAGTGGTGCGATCTCAGCTCACCGCAACCTCTGCCTCCTGTGTTCAAGCAATTCTCCTGCCTCAGCCTCCCGAGTAGCTGGGACTACAGGCACGCGCCACCACACCCAGCTGACTTTTGTATTTTTAGTAGAGATGGGGTTTCACCATGTTGGCCAGGATGGTCTCGACTATTGACCTCGTGATCCGCCTGCCTCTGCCTCCCAAAGTGCTGGGATTACAGGCGTGAGCCATCACATCTGGCCTTGGAAATTATTTTTTAAAAAGAGTTATGTTTAGCTAAAAGTTCTTGATGCCAGGAAGTTCAAGACTGAAGAGTTGCATCGGGCCTTATGGTTCGTCACAACATGGAAGATGGTGTCACATGGTGGTAGTGCATGTGAGAGCACCGAGTGGGTACACGCAAAAGAGAGAAAACATGAGGGGTGACCTTGCTCTGTAACAACCCATTCTTGTGGTAACCAACCCAGTCACTGAAGAGCAATAATTCACTCCTGTGAAATGGCATTAATCCCTTTATGAGGGCAGATGGCTTATGACCCAAATGTCTCTTAAAGGTCCCACCAGTTCTCAACACCTTTACATGGGGAACAAGCCTCAACATGAGTTTCAGTGGGCATAAACCATATTCAAATCATAGCACTTATATTCTATACATATTGTCCTTGTGGTAACCATTGCAATTACGTGAAACAAAACATCTTAATGTTTTAACAATCTATTTTTTTTTAAGATAGGGTTTCACCATGATGGCCAGGCTGGTCTTGAACTCCTAACCTCAGGTGATCCACCCACCTCGGCCTCCCAAAGTGCTAGGATTACAGGCGTGAGCCACCGCGCCCGGCCAACAATCTATTTTTAATGAGTAACGTGGTGGTTTCCTGATTAAAGCCCCTTAATTCGGAAAACCTGCTTGCTTGCTTGCCTGTTCTCTTATATACGTGTGTCTCTATAGATGAATTAGGGAAAATCTGTCTCTTTGTATTTCAAAAAGGGCAAACAAAGTTGTAATTAGATTTCTCGCTACACACACTCTTTTCTCCTTGGAGGAAACTAATAAAAAGAGGGTGTAACACTTTCCCTAGCTAGAATTCGCCACAGAAGTTTGCCTTTGGACTACAAATGAAACTGCTCTTTCATTCTGAATCATTAAATAAGTAATGCAGTACCATTGGGACAATTGTAGATTCAGATCTTTAGGGAGAAGACTGGAAGAATATGGGTAATATCATAACAATCTATTTTAAGCTGATAACTTAGCCTCAATTGCATCTAAATCTCTGCTTCTTTACATCTCAACCCCCCTAGCTTTATGTTACCGATGACTCAAATTACCTTTTTTATATTCCATATCCATTACCATAGATTTATAATCATTTTCTATGCTTTTGTTTTTTGAATTCTATATCAAAAGATTAAGAAGTGATTTACACATGTTACAATACTGCAAGATTCTATATTCATCTATATATTTACCATTTTCATATGGTTTTGAATTGCATTTTGTCCCTTTAACTCAACTTCAAGGATTCCCTTCAGCATTTCTTGTAGGTCAGGACTAGTGGTGATAAACTTCCTCAAATTTTATTTATCTGGAAAAGTTGTAATTTCATCTTTGTTTTTGAAGGACAGTTTTGTTGGATCTAGCCTTCTTGGTTGGCAGGTTTTCTCTTCCAGCACAGGCATGCCTCATTTTATTGCACTTTGTTTTATTGTGCTTCACCGACATTGCATTTTATACAAATTGAAGGTGTGTGGCAACCCTGTGTCAAGCAAATCTATTGGCACCATTTTTTCCAACAGCACATGCTTACTTTGTGTCTCTGTGTCGCATTTTGATAATTCTTAAAACATTTCAAACTTTATTATTAGTAGTAGTATATCTGTTATTGTGATCTGTGATCAGTGATCTTTGATGTTACTATTGTAATTGTTTTGGGGTGCTATGAAAAGACAGCAAATTTAATTGATCCATGCTATGTGTGTTCTCACTGCTTCACCAGCTGGCTGTTCCCCATCTCTCTTCTACTTGGGCCTCCCTATTCCCTGAGACATAAAGACATTGAAATTAGGTTAATTGATAAACTTACAATAATAGCCTCTAAGTGTTCTAGTGAAAGGAAAAGTCTTATGTCTCTTGCTTTAAATAAGATGCTAAAAATGACTAAGGTTGGTGAGAAAGACAGGTCAAAAGCTGAGCTGGGCTAAAGGCTGGCCCTCTTGCACCAAACAGCCAAGTTTTGAATACAGAGAAAAATTTCTTAAAGAAAATTAAAAGTGCTACTCCAGTGAACACACAAATAATAAAGCAAAACCACTTTATTGCTGACATGGAGAAAGTCTGGATAGAAGATCAAACCAGCCACAACATCCCCTTAAACCAAAGCCTAATTCAGAACAAGGCTAACTCTCTTCTGCCCTGTGGAGGAAGGCCCAGAGAAGTCACGAAGCTGCAGATGAAAAGTTTGAAGCTAGCAGAAGTTGGTTCATGAGGTATAAGGGAAGAAGCCATCTGCGTAACATATAAGTGCAAGGTGCAACAGCAAATGTTGATATAGACGCTGCAGCAAGTTATCCGGAGGATCTAGCAAGGATCATTCATGAAGGTGGCTACATTAAACAACAGCTTTTCAATGCATATAAAACAGCCTTCTATTGAAAGGAGATGCCATCTAGGACTTTCATAGTTAGAGAGGAGAAGCCAATGCCTGGCTTCAAAGCTTCAAAGGACAGGCTGACTCTCTTGTTAGGAGCTAATGCAGCTGGTGGCTTTAAGTTGAAGCCAATGCTCATTTACCATTTTGGAAATGCTAGAGCCTTTAAGAATTATGGCAAATCTGCTCTGCCTCTGCTCTATAAATAGAACAACAAAGCCTGGATGACAGCACATCTGTTTTTAGCATAGTTTACTGAACATTTTCAGCCCACTGTTGAGACATACTACTCAGAAAAAAAGATTCTTTCAAAATATTATTGCTCGTTGGCAATAAGCCTGGTCACCCAGCTCTGATGGAGATGCACAAGGAGATGAATGTTTTCATGCCTGCTAACACACGTCCATTCTGCAGCCCATGGATCAAGAAATAATTTCCACTTTCAAGTCTTTTTGTTTAAGAAATACACTTTGTTAGGATACAGCCACCATACATAGTGATTCCCCTGATGGATCCGGGCAAAGTAAATGGAAATCTCCTGGGAAGGATTCATCATTCTGGATGCCATTAAGAGCATTTGTGATTCATGGGAAGTTAGAATATCAACATTACCAGGAGTTTGGAAAAAGTTGTGTTCAGCCTCATGAATGACTGTGAGGGGCTCAAGACTTCACTGAAGGAAGTGATTTCATATGTGGAAATAGCAAGATAACTAGAATTAGAAGTGGATCTTGAAAATCTAACTGAACTGCTGTAATTGCATTTTAAAACTTGAATGGATGAAGTATTCCTTCTTACGGATGAACAAAGAAAGTGGCTTCTTCTTTTTTTTGAATCAGTCTCAATCTGTCGCCCAGGCTGGAGTGCAGTGGTGGAATCTCAGCTCACTGCAATCTCCACCTCTGTGGTTCAAGCAATTCTCCTGCCTCAGCCTCCTAAGTGGTTGGGATTACAGGTGTATGCCACCATGCCCGGCTAAGTTTTTTGTATTTTTACAAAAAGACAGGATTTCACCAGGTTGGCCATTCTAGTCTCAAACTCCTGACCTTAGGCAATCTGTCCACTTCAGCCTCCCAAAGGGGTGAGATTACAGGTGTGAGCCACAGTGCCTGGCCAAAAGTGGCTTCTTCAGATGGAATCTACTCCTGGTGAAGATGCTGTGAATATTATTGAAATGACAGCAAAGGATTTAGAATATTACATAAATTTAGTTGATAAAGCAGCAGCACAGTTTGAGAAGACTGAACCTTCTTCCAATTTTGGAAGAAGTTCTGTGGGTAAAATGGTAAAATGCTGTCAAACAGCATCTGAGGTTACAGAGAAATCTTTCATGAAAAAAAAAGAGTCAATCAATGCAGCAAGCTTCACTGTTGCCTTATTTTAAGAAATTGCCACAGCCACACAAGCTTCAGCAACCACCACCCTGATCGGTCAGCAGCCATCAACAACAAGCTAAAACTCATCCACAAAAAGATTACAACTTGCTGAAGACTCAGATAATCATTAGCATTTTTAGCAATAAAGTATTTTAAATTAAGGTATACAAGTTGATGTTTCAGACATACTGCTATAGTACACTCAGTAGACTACAGTATAGTGTAAACATAACTTTTATATGCACTGGGAAACCAGAAAATGTGTGTGCCTTACTTTACGGTGATACTTGCTACATTGTGGTGATCTGGATCCAAACCTGCACTATCTTCAAGATATACCTGTATTTTATTTTGTTTTTTCATTATTCGGTTTGATATATATATATCATATATATTTATAAGAACATATATATCATATTTATATTTATATTATATATATCATATATATTATATATAAACATATCTTATATTTATATATATATATATTTTTTTTTTTTTTGGTCACCCAGGCTATAGAGCAGTGGCGCGACCTTGGCTCACTGCAACCTCTGCCTCCTGGGTTCAAGCGATTCTCCTGCCTCAGCCTCCTGAGTAGATGGGACTGCAGGCACTCACCACCACACCCAGCTAACTTTTGTATTTTTAGTAGAGATGGGTTTCACCATTTTGGCCAGGATGGTCTAGATCTCTTGACCTTGTGATCCGCCCGCCTTGGCTTCCCAAAGTGCTGGGATTACAGGTGTGTGCCACTGTGCCCAGCCCAGTTTGATATATTTTT
>PVKP010042384.1:0-18091 GCA_004027715.1 Plecturocebus donacophilus
AGAAAATTATTTTCAACCTCATATTCTCTACCTAGTCTGTCATTCAAGTTTGAGAATAATAACACATTCTCAGATGCATACATCCAAAATTCAGACAACTTACACTCTACACATTCTTAAGGATTTACTATAAGAATTGCTCCAACAAAACAAAGAATTTAACCAAAGGCTGGAAGACACAGTGTCTTAGTTCATTTTATGTTGCTATAACAGAACGCCATACACTGGGAAACTTATAAAGAAAGGAGATGTATTTGGCTCGTGGTTCTGGAGGCTGGGAAGTAAAAGATTGAGGCTCTACAACTGGCGAGTGATTTTGTGCTGCCTCAGACGTAGCAAAAGATATCACACAGCAAAAGAGGGCATGAGAGGCTGAAAGTTCATGAGATAAACGTAGAAAACAGGAGCTGAACTTTTATCAGGAGTCCACTCCAGTGATAACTAAATGTGGCCCAACATAAATTCATAAACTTTCTTAAAACATTATGAGATCTCTTTTGTAATTTTTTTAACTCATCAACTATCATTAGTGTTAGTGTATTTTATGTGTGGCCCAAGAAAGCGTTTCTTCTTCCAGTGTGGCCCTAGGAAGTCAAAAGATTGAACATCTCTGCCCTAAACCTTTTCTCGTAAAATTGCTGCTTTAAAAATAGCACAGGAAAACAGATTTGAGCTTCACACTCCTGTCTCCTTGTTAAAAATACAAAGCTTTTTTTTCTCCAAAAACCCAGTGTCATAGCATTGGCTTCTAGTGCATTGGACAGCAAGCTCCTTTTGTTCTGTAATAGTAGAGTCTGGAAAGAATGTGGCCTTACCAGTGGGCACTGTCATCCCCGTTCCATGTAACAGTCACTATAATAAACAATGGTCTCGTGATGTAGCTTGGCTTTTAAAAAAGGATAAGATGATGTCTTTACTTTATAAAGTACATCCATGGCATATGAAGACCACAGATGTTTTTCTTTTTCTCTTCCAGAGCACATAGGATCACACCTGTGGGAAGATGAAGTTAAGCAGGAGTTCAAGGAGTTTACAGTAGGAATATGTTGGCCAGAGTGATGGTGCCATTGGTGAGAACAGTCACAGAAACATCAGGAAACATGAAGGACATGGACATCATTCCCCATGACTTCTTCTTCAGAAGGTTCAGGACACATTTTATCTTCAGAAGAGCTTATTTTACTCTTTGTGTCAACAGAGACCACAACTAACTTATTAAAAACGTTCTCTTATGAAGCTTAAAGTGATTTTCTAACTAAAATATTCATTTTTATTCTCAAATGCTTGTTCTTATTTTTAGTATTTGGGGATTCCTTGAGGAAATTGAGATTGTTTTCTGGCCCTTATTCTTTAAATGCTTGTCATCTTTGCTGGTATCTCCTCCTAACCTTCAACTTTCCAAGGAGAAAATCTATAATCTTCTTCTTCTTTCTTCTTCTTCTTCTTTTTCTTCTCCTTCTTCTTCTTCTTCTTCTTCTTCTTCTTCTTCTTCTTCTTCTTCTTCTTCTTCTTCCTCTTCCTCTTCCTCTTCTTCTTCTTTCTTCTTTTCTTTTCTTCTTCTTCTTCTTCCTCTTCTTCTTCTTCTTCCTTCTTCTTCTTCCTCTTCTTTCTTCTTCCTCTTCTTTCTTCTTCTTCTTCTTTCTTCTTCTTCTTCTTCTTCTTCTTCTTCTTCTTTCTTCTTCTTCTTCTTCTTCCTCTTCTTTCTTCTTCTTCTTTCTTCTTCTTCTTCTTTCTTCTTCTTCTTCTTCTTCTTCTTCTTCTTCTTCTTCTTCTTCTTCTTCTTCTTTCTTCTTCTTCTTCTTCATCTTCTTCTTCTTTCCTCTTCTTCTTCCTCTTCCTCATCTTCTTTTTCTTCTTGTTCAGAAGCTAGCTTTCTCCTTGAATAATTTAGTTACACTTCATGTTTACCTCCTCTAACATCTTAAAATCCAATGATATCTGTAAATAATTGTTCAAAAACCAAAACAAAAATTGAAGCCAAACTAACATAATGTCTTCTTCCAGAGGCATATGAATAAATACTCCAGTTAGTGATGTGATGTGGCTTTAGTGTGGTTGACAGAGGAAAAGATTCGCTTGGACCACACACCTCATTAACCTGTTCCTGGCCTCCCTTCTTTAATCACACACTCCTCACTAAGATCAGGATAAAACGTGAAATATCAATATGAGGACCATATTTGTGAATGGCTAGAAACTATTCTTCATCTCTCCACCTCTAGCCAAATTTTAACTATGTTTCAGCAGAAAAAAAAAACAATAAAAGTCAAAAAGATAGCTAGGTAAAATTAAACAGAAGAGAAATTTATTGAATCAAAATAAATTAAGGGTGCATTGTAAGGTTAAAATTTGTATTTTATAAGGCATACTTGAAAGTGTTACATTAATAGAAATATATTAGGTTAGTAAATTCAGAAGGCTTTCCATCTTTTAGGAAGACCTAGGAAATGCTGGTTTCATTTTTGTGAATGAAGAAAATATTAACTTTTGATGAAGTGACACAAAGGCAACATCCCATATTAAGGTTACTATAGTAAGAAAATTTTGTGATTACTTAAGCACATTGCCTTGCTAACTCTACATTGGGAAAGAGACTGAAAAACAAAGTTGGGGTAAGTTTGTGAAGTAAGATCATGAACATGGATTGTAAATTTAAAAGACTGAAATGAATCAGCAAGATCTAGAATTTCGGAGTAGCCTGTGTAAATAAATAAAATAATCATGAGCACACACTGCCCCTCTATTCAACCTGGTATCATTTTTTTCCATGGAAGAAAAGCCAGAGTGGACATAAAAGAACTCATTCTCTCAGAGCTTTATAAATTGACTTGGGTTGTGAATGGCGTGCTTGCATGTTACCATAATTCTATTTTGTGTCCCTTAATGCCACCAGAGAGGACCAAGTCCACTGAGGGATCAGAGCAGATGGAAGAAGTTCTAACTGACATTGCAAGGTGTTTGAGCTCACAATGTGTATCACATTAATAGCTAGTGTGCTGAGCTAATACAATCTTGTACTATCTCAATAGCAATTCAATGTCAAGTTTTGGCTTTCATCTATACTGAGCCCAGAGATAATCTTATGAGTACTACTGTACTATATTTTTTCTAATGATTAGGTTGCTATGCCATAATGATTTTAAATGGATTCTATTTTCAGTTCAATATAGTTGTATTTTACCAATTACATGTTTAAAAAAGAAAATTTCTTCTCGGTTTCTAGAGTTGTAAAAAAGCAGTTAATTCAACTCTTGACAGGAAGTTGAACAGTCCTACTTTTTATGTGTGATGTAGTTATGGTTGAAATAACAATTATGTTAAGAGAACCAAAAGCTAAACTTTCCATAAGTGGTCCTTGCAATTTGCTTATTTAATTGGTTTGTTGTAAGTACTGTGCTCTCAGCTGTTGCAAGGTTGTATATGATGTTTAACCTTAAATGTAATGTTTTCCAAACAAATCAGACTAGAATGATCAAGGGAGATGGAGTGGGTAATAGCAGGCCCAACAATACATGTCCAAATCCTAACCCCCAGCACTCATGATATGGCCTTATTTGGAAATAATAGTCTTTTGAGATGTGGCTAAGGATCCTGAGATCATCTTGGATTTAGGATGAGCCCTAAATCCAATGATGTGTATCTTTACCAAAGACAGAAAAAGAACAGACAAAGAGACACAGACAAGGCCGTATGAAGACAGAGGGAGAGATTGGAGTGATGTTGTCACAGCCAGAGACCACCTAAAGCCCCCAAAAGATGAAAGAGGCATGGAAGGATTCTTCCCTACATCCTTCTAAGGGAGCATGGCTCTGTCTGCACTTTGATTTCAGAATTCCGTCCCCACCACAGCAAGAGAATAAATTTTGTTGTTTTAAGCCATGCAGTCAGTAGTGATTTGTTACAGCAGACCTAGGAAACTAATACAGAAGGCATCATGGAAATACAACATCTCAATGCCGCTTTGAAGAATGGGAGGAAACTCAGCAGGAAAGGGACCTAGAAAGGATGCTTCTGTATGAAAACCCGGGGCATTCATAGGTAAATTTCTATTTTGAATGAATTATCCTGTTCCTACACACAAATGGTCACATATAGACTGGAAAAGTAATTGTGGCCTGGTAAAGCATTGATGGTCAGCCTCGAAATACATATACAATACTTTGTTGAGCAATAATAGTACTTTACAAGTCTGTTTTGTTTCAAAGTTTACAAAAGGTCCTCACATATTATCTCATTTAAATCCCACAGCAAACTTATGAATTAGACAGCAAGGATATTACTATATAATTTCTTTTTTTTTTTTAGGGGAAAGCACCAAACACAGTCCCCCACTACAGCAAATTATGCAGTTGAGTTTCCCACATTTGGCAAAATTGCAGGGTCAGCACATCCGCACTGCAACGAATAAGCCTCACCCTGGGAAAACCACCTTTGTAATCATGGTATCTCCCCTGCCAGGTAAGTATTGCTATGTAAATGTTATAAGTAGAAATGGATTCACCTTGAGTTGTTAAGTAACCTGCTCAGGGTTACACAGCTCATAAGTGGCTCTCAAGAATATAAATTTTTCACTTGAAATCCAATATTCTGTTCATTACATCTTGATGATTTTAGTAAATGACAATGACCTTAAAAAGTATGATTATGAGATCACAATGATGCAGTAAGAATATTAATTTGGATAAGAGGTTATAATTAGGCAAACTTATTAGCCAGCTCTTATAATAATCAGGTATGAAAGAATCAAGGCATAGGTCAAGCTGGTGTCAATGCAGGCACATAAGGGCACATGTGGAAAATGCTGATGAGAAAGCCTCAACCTATGTTAAACAGTGTTCACCATGCCTTACCAATTTTGTCATATATTCCTAAATCCTTTCCTACTTTGAATTTTCTATAAACATTCATTGCATTCCTGTATACTGAGATATGAGATATGTTATGTTTTTCCTGGCTTCTCCATTTAGCATAACTTTCTGGACACTTTGGTACACCTTTTTTTTCTACAAAAGAACTAGCAACAACTACAAAAGAACTAGCCTCGTCTTTGCATCAGGTAGGATTAATTCTACATAAAATCTAACAAAAAGATTCCAGAATTAAAATTGGGTAAACACACACACACACATACACACACACATACACACACACACACACACACACACACACACACACACACACTTGGATTAATCACCTAAACCTATTGTACTCATATGAGTTCAGATAAAATCCTCTGATGACATAAACCACTTATATTGAAAGAGACTATAAGAAATTGTTATTGGCTTGGCAGATCAGGGGAGCAGATAGACTAAGATTGAACCCCAAAATCTGAAATACTCTTTCTTATGCAATTAAAATTTTAAAATCACAAGATTGGATACACCTTGATAACTAAAAGAAAATAGTTTAGCTAACATAGCTACATTTTAACAAAAATTACACATGTCAGATTGAGTATATATACCTCAATGTATGACTTCAGAGAATGTGTTTAACTAGACTCTGGTCCTTCAAGATATTCTAGAGAGAAAAAATGTTTGGGATTTATTCCAAGGTACATTTCACACTGAGACAGTCACAATGTACATCAGCACATTGAGACTGAAATAGAACATACAAGAAAGAAACCAGCTTAACTTTCCTTCACTCAGCATTTTTCACATATATTTCACCTGGAATTTTTTTGATGGGGGGATAAAAGAGAAAAGAGGAGTATTTCTTTTTTATCAAAAAAGAAAGATTTCTTAAATCTTTCTTTGGGTGTATATGCTGCACTATTCCAACATGAATTCTTCTGTGGGTTAATGGATAGGTTTGATTAAACACACTGAGATTTATGTGGAGATTGTCTCCACATAAATCCATGGAATTAGAGCTCAATATAATGCTGCTCCAATATGTTTAGTCAACGTGCCTGCTGTGGAATAACTATTTTCCTTTGTACAAGTGGCAGTAGTTAGGGGCAAAATATGAAACAGTTCAAATAAATGACAAGATGGGTCAGCGTTGTCAACTGAACTGGTGTCATTATTTTTGTCAAGAAATATAAGATTACGCACAGAAACTGAGAAAGCAAAAAGAAAAGATAAAAGGGAAGAGAAAAAGTGCTGATTTTTTTAAAAAGTATTTGGGAAACTAGTTTTACCTTTCAATATTATGCAAACTATGCTCTGGGTGAAAAACATCTGGGTTTTTTGCACTGAAGGAAAAAACACATGAAACAATATTGCAGAAATATAGATCTCAAGGTACAGGCAAAGAAGATTGTGAAGATTCCAGATCTACTTGCAAATTCTTCCACAGCTGCTGATTTCAAAAGAAAGTGCCATGACCAGTCAACACAATATAACATGTTCTGTAGTCCACAATTTCCAAAGCTGATCCAAAGCTGCAGACCTCAGAAGTTAAGGGAGGAGGGTCCCACTGATGACTCAGAATGGAATATACTGTGCCAGATATATATTTTTCTATAATAAAACTGCAAGACCAAGGCTTTGGGCAAGTTATTGGTCCCATAAGAGTATGAAAGCAAGTTCCCAGAGAAAGAGTTGTGATTCTCTCAGTCAGGAGAGAAAGGTAAGATGTGAAGGGAAGAACAAATTCCTGGAGTTTGATGTTACCTTCTGCCTAGAAACATCTATATCTTTTCCCTCATTAAAAAGTGTGTCCCTTGGCTGGGGATGGTGGCTCACACTTGTAATCCCAGCACTTTGGGAAGTGGGCAGATCACCTGATGTCAGGAGTTCAAGACCAGCCTGGCCAACATGGTGAAATGCCATCTCTACTAAAAATACAAACATTAGCTGGACATTGGCATGCATCTGTAGTCCCAGCTACTCGGGAGGCTGAGACAGAAGAACAGTTTGAACCTGGGAGGCAGAGGTTGCAGTGAGCCAAGATCGCACCACTGTACTCCAGCCTGGGCAACAGAGTGAAACTCTGTCAAAAAAAAAAAAAAAAAAAAAAAAAAAGTGTGTTCCTACCTAAGGACCTTCCTTTGCACTGTGTATACCAATTGATTGAAAGATTCCTTTCTCTAATCTTAAGTAGCAGTATTACCTAGTTAAGTAAGACATTTACTTAATTTTGCAGAGGAATTAAAGCAACAAATTATAGGCTATATATATGTTTTTCAAAGAGTGGACAGGGCTATTAAATTCATGCATCTTTGATATTCCTCAAGGGACTGGTCTTTCTGCAACAACTTTACTACTTGGTCCTTTGTGAAGGCTACTATCAAGCCATTGTCAACCTAGTATTTCACAGTATCAAAACACACCAATGATTTGTGAGGGAAATCGTGTAAATTTATTTCTAGATGTAGCAAGTGATCAATAGAAATACATAGAAGTTGATCATGAGACAGTCTCCACATAAATCTCAGTATGTTTAATTAAACCTGCCCATTAACCCACAGAAAAGTTCATGTTGGAATAGTGCAGCATATACACTCAAAGACTCAATTGTTCACCTGATTGTACCCACCTGGAGTTCTGCCTATGTCTCAAAGGCAGTAAGCTCTAAACAAAAATCATTACCTATTGCCCACTACAAGTATCCTTTGACCATGTTCCTTCTCTAGATAAAGGACACACTATCCACCCAGTCTTTCAGAATAGAAATTTCAAAGCCATTTTTGAGTGCCAATTCTTTTGGAGATCGCCCTTCACCTTCAACATCGCTGGGATCTCTGATCATCAAGAAAAGACAACTCTAAACACCCTCTCATGAGGCTTTATTAGTTACATTAAAAAACTAAACTCATCACATGGCATTCAAAATACCCAACATAGAGATTATTGATTTACACTTTGTCTTCCTCCGTTCATGTTCACCCACCATGCTGGGTGCAGTGGCTCATGCTTGTAATACCAGCACTTTGGACAGCTGAAGTCAGTGGATGGCTTGAGCCCAGGAGTTTGAAACCAGCCTGAGCAACATAGTGAAACTTCATCTCTAGAAAAGTTAGCTGGGCATCGTGGTATGCACCCAGAATCTCAGCTACTTGGGAGGCTGAGGTGGGAGGATTGCTTGAGCCTGGGAGAGTTTGAGGCTGGGGTGAGCTGTGATCATGTCACTGCACTCCTGCAGCCTAAGTGACAGAGGGAGACCATGTAAAAAAGATATATATATATATACATATTTTACCCACAATCATGTTATTGTGAAGCCACACTCACTCCAAACACAATGAACATTGTTGGAGCCATATCAGATCTCACTGTTTTCTGAAGCAGTATAAGCTTTCATGCCCCCACAGTGTGGGGCTTGCTGTTTAATCTATGGGAAGCTACTCTCCTTTTTTCTCCCCTCATTCTGCCCCATCCAACATCACTACTCCCCCCTTTACCTTGTAGGCATTGTGACCTCATCTGTTCTTTAAGACCCAGTACAAATTATTTCCTTTAGGAAATCTTCCCATAAGTCTCCACCCCAGAGAAAAATCGATCCTCCAAACTTTATAGATTCACAGCACTTCACATACGCTTATGTCAACTCGTTACTTACCTATCTGCTTCCTTACTATATTAGAAACTTCAAAGAGGCATTGTCCAAGTACTAACAGATATTCAATAAATATTCACCAGTTGAATGAACAATTAGCTGAACAATTGGTTTAAACTGTAAAGTCATTCTAGTATTCTGTGATTTTAAATGTGAAAATGACATCTCAGAGTTACTGAAAACTCCCTTTTCAATATGTGTCCTGAGGTCATCTTACACATTTCTTCTCTTGGAGATACGCAAATTTAAGGGATGAAATGAGAATATAAAGCCATCAAGTAAGAAATGAAAAAAGGAAAGGAGTAGGAGGAGAATCTAATCATAAACCATCAATTTTCCCTATGACCCTGAAGAGACCAGTCAGCAGCTTTGAAAAATCGCTCACTTGATAGATTCTGCTCAGAAATAAGTTATCTGGGAAAAAAAAGAATCAGAGAACTATTCTAAAATGCCAAAGGTTTTTGGCGTTTTGCAACTGGTTTATTTGGCATTAGAATGTCACACCTCACGACAAAGCTACCCATCAGAACATTACACAATTCAGTCAGCTGTATTTACAAATAGATGTATTTTGCATTTTCAATTACAGTTGCACCAGAGATACAGGCAACCTCAAAAAATTTCATTGAGAGCCACTCACATAAAACATGCCCTAGACATGTTAATTTAGCAGCACATATGGAACACTGGAGAGCTTGGCAGCCTTAACTTTGAATCAGAACAGAATTTGATCAGCCAGCCTGTCTGACCCTTTATATCACAGAATGTAGGTGATAGAATAATGTAATGAGCCTTCAGGATTATGCTGCACTGGCTCTTGCACAAGTCACATGGATATTTCCATCTTTCTTCTTAAGATCCACGTGTCTTGGTCTTCTCACCCATGTCTCACATTAGAAAAAGAGTGGAATCCATCTCGTGGTCTGGTTTCTCTGAGGCACCTGGCACTCCTCTTCCCCAGCCTTTTCCAAAATGCCTTTCACAGAATGGTAGTCTCACTAGAAGCTCCAGATAAATGGGTTCCGTAGTTCTAATGTACATACACACACACACACACACACACACACACACACACACTGAATATTATGTCCTGCCAGAAGAGATTCATAGTGCCTAGTAACAATATTAAATATCTGAGAGGACCAAGGAAACAAATCGTGTTAAATTAACTGGATCTGAATTTCCCAAACATCTGCCCTACTGAACATTTTTATCTCTGCTACTGCTTATGTCACATCAAACAAGATGTTTGCAGAAATTTACAAATAAAATACAGGACCCTAGTTACATTTGAGGTTCAGATAACAAAAACATTTTAGTATGAGTATATCCCAAATACTTGTCCCAAATGGGATATGCCTATATTTATATATATATTCAACAAGAGCAAAGCCAGCAACAGTGAGAATTTGACATGGCACAGGGATGATGAGATCTTGTGAAAGTGTCCTGAGGTGATAAAGAAAACAAGCAATGGGATTGTGAGATGGGAAATGGCAGACTTATCAACTAGAACCACCTACCAGTTTGCAGGTGCTCATTGCTATGCCAGCTCAGCCTTCTGGTACCATCATAAGCCCCCAAGGACTGTGGAGGTCACATCAAACAGGACAGGGCAGACCTCAGGAGGAGTGGGCCAGGTCTTTGGGGTTAGAGAGCCAGCTGAGTCCTCTAGAGTAAAAACAGCTCCCTTAAGTATACCATAGAATTACTTTCCTGCATAGTCTTATGTGCAGGATATCTTATATGTGTTATGAGCAAGAGATATAAGACTCTGAGTTACATTTGAATTTCAGAAAAGTAAAAAATAATTATTTTGCTAAATGAAACAGGTTTAGAGGCCTTGTCAAAGAGCATAGAATCTAAGAGGAAATTGAGAATCTATGTAAGTAGATGGCCCACCCCTGGTTTCACCCACCCCTGGGCCACCTACTTACATAATAACTCATTAGAAAACGTGAATATTTTTACTATAAATATGAAGGCAACACTATTCAGCCACAAAATCTGAATAGTGTTGCCTTCATATTTATAGTAAAAATCCCCCAATCAGGAGTCATTTAGTGGTTCTGTCACTGTGATTTTTTTTTTTTTTTTTTGAGACGGAGTCTCACTCTGTCACCCAGGCTGGAGTACAGTTGCACGATCTTGGCTCATTGCAACCTCCACCTTCTGGTTTCAAGCAATTCTCCTGCCTTAGCCTCCTGAGTAGCTAGGATTACAGGCACCTACCACCACACCTGGCTATTTTTGTATTTTTAAGAGAGATGGGGTTTCACCATATTGGCCAGGCTCGTCTCAAACTTGAGACCTTGTAATCCACCCACTTTGGGCTCCCAAAGTGTTGGGATTACAGGCATAAGCCTCCAGTTGGACAACAAAGTCACTCCCTCTCTATTTCCTCATCCATTAAATGAGAGGGTTGTATTAAGTTAGTTCTAAGGTCTCTTCCAGCACTAAGATCTTACAAAAAATATTGTTACACAATGAAAATAAGGGACAGACCTAGATAATGTAAGATGATATTATGTGTTTTATATATAACAAAAATAAATAGAAAAATTATGTGCCTTAGTTTCACTTATGGAGCTATTTTCTGGTCAATTTCTATTTTATTTCAAGTGTAAAATATCTAAACTATTTCCAATTATTGTAGACGTTACCAGAATTAGCTCCTTTTAAATGAGCGCTAATTGCTAAAGTCTCAATTTTAGTCTAGAAATATTTTCCCTGGGATTTAAAAAATAATGCCTCCTAGAAAGATGGATCCTTAACTGCTCTGCACAATCCCTGAATTTATTAGACTAGTGCCCAGATGAATCCCTTCCTATGAATTTTTGTTTCCTAAAGCAGAGCTCCTTTGGTGGGCAGATGAAAATAGAGATCTAATTCAGATTCAGCCAGCACTTTTAGAGTGCCTACTGCGAGTCAGACTTTACTATCACACTCTTTCATTCTCACAGTCACATTTTAAGGAATGGCAGACACAAACTGGCTCTTCTTCACCAAACCCGTTTTCTCTTCTTCCTTTGCCCACATCAAGACCATATGAACCAGACTCCTTTTAAGAATGACCACATCAATGGAAAGTTGCCAATGAAATGTGAGCAGAAGCCATAGGGGTCACTTCCAAGGAAGCTCACAAAAATCTCCCATGTACTCCCCTTGCTCTTTGACCTTCTGCAGCTACACTGGAAGCCATGAGTTGAAGCTACATAGAAAGTGCCTATGTCCTCAAATCATATTGAAGAAGAGCTACCCACTAACCAGAATACCTATTCAAGGCTTGAAATGAGCAGGAAATCAACTCCCATTGGGCAAAGTCACTAAGACTACACAGTTGATTTTGTTGTTGTTGTTAAAAACGTTGTATATTTATTTTATATATGTACATCTACAAAACTGTAACAATGTGGCTTATTGTTTTATTTATTGCATTTTTTTCTTTAAAAACAAGAATATTTCCAGATACTGAGTATTGTTTTAATGGTTAAATTTTTGTACGGATATTTCCATGACTTATTTAACCACTCTACTACTGGGCAAGTATTTATGTGGTTTCTAGTTTTTGATATAAGAAGAAGCATATAATAAAATATCTCAATATAATTAATTATGCACATTTATGACTATTTCTCATGAATTAAGTTTATAGGAATAGAAGTAATGGCATAGTGCATAAACTCTTTCTCTCTTTCTCTTTCTCTCTTCTGTCTTTCTCTCTCTCTCTCTCTCTCATGGTAGCAATGCATGTTCCTTTCATCCCTGGACATTTACATAGCTTATCTTTTATAACGATGAGCCTTGACCTTAGCTAATGCTTGCAGTTAGCATTACTGTCCTCGTTTACACAGGAGGAGACAGTGACTGAGAAATCAAACAACTTAACTTACTGTCAGTGTGCTAGAACCGAATTCAATACCGGACCTCTCCCTCCAAGTCCTGTGACTTTTCTAAAACAATGTTTTCCCTCTTCTAAAGTTTCTGATTTCTACAAGAATATTACATATGCTTTTCAGATCATTTGCATGCTTTTCTTGAAAAAGAAACATTTTTTCAAGCTCATTCCAGAATCATATACAGAGATAAGGGAAGAGTCAATGAATTATTATCTTGGCAAGAGCTAATGAAATATTAAATTCTTTTCTAGTTTTAATCAAATCAATCTGAAAATGAATGCAACCCTTAATCCCAGGACTTTTAATTATAACTTTTGTCTGTGGAGTAAGCTTTGGGGGTAAATTCACTTCACTTTCCAGTGAATTTTGTTTCCATATTTTATTATTTACCATGGAAAAAGAAAGAGGAACAGACCATTGAATCTGTTACTGAAACCACCCAGTTTGTAGCACTTTGGCACCCACAGCAAACTAATCCAGGTAGTTCTGCTAGTGTTATGCAGAGAGGAAGAGGCAGAAAAGAGAAACACTGAGATCAGTTAGGGGCTTATTTTGGGCCCCAGTATAAAGCAAGGCTGCCCACAATAAGTAGAAGTAGAGGAAATGCTAAGAAAATCACCTAAAGAATTGTTATGCTTACTAGGGAAGAAACAATAGCTCTTGGTGTTTAATTAAATATGTGAAGTTAGGGGGAAAGATGAGAAAACTCAATAACAGAATTTCAATTCTAGGTGACTTGGAAGATGTTAGCACCATTAACTAAGAGGCAAAAATTAGTATGATGAGAGGTTTTAGCAAAAGAATATTTTATTTTTGTGAAAGTCTTCTCTGCCATTGCAATTGATGTGTTCTTAAGAATATTTGCATTGACATTAAAAAAAATCAAAATTTCAATGAAGAGAAAGGTAGTTTAGGGGCTAGAGTTTCAGGCCCAAAAATATAAAGTCTTTGTCATGAAGAAATCCAGAAACCATCATTCTCAGCAAACTGACACAAGAAGAGAAAACCAAACACCACATGTTCTTCCTCATAAGTGGATGTTGAACAATGAGAACACATGAACTCAGAGAGAGGAACATCACACACCAGGGCCTGTCAGGGGGTGGGGGACTAGCGGAGGGATAGCAGGGAGTAGGGGGATAGGAGAGAGACAGCATCAGGAGAAATACCTAATGTAGATGATGGGGTAATGGATGCAGCACACCACCATGGCATACGTATACCTATGTAACAAACCTTCATGTTCTGCACATGTACCCCAGAATTTAAAGTATAATAAAAATATAAATATATATAAAGAAAGTTTAATAACTTGTTTTAGTGGTAAGTATATAGCTAAGAAATCCATACATTACTAAATAAATTCTACCCTAGACCACATCCAGTTCTGGATCAAGAGTAATCACCTGTCTGGAAGGATCACTTGAACCTGGGAGGCTGAGACTGCAGTGAGCTGTAATCACACCACTGCACTCCAGCCTGGGTTGCAGAATAAGATTCTGTCCCAAAAATAAAAATAAAGAGAGAAATTACCTGTCTTTCTTATGGGAACCAGCAACTATCATTAATGTAATTATTACATACTCTTATTATCTTCATCATCTGTTTTTACAATAGGGCACAAAATAACTTATGCAAAGCAATCATTTTGCTTATAATAGCTTTTTACCTGTGCTAATAGGTACTGGCTCCCAATCATAATTGTTTTATATGAGGTGTACAACACAAATCATGTCTAATTAATAGAATAGATTATATGATAACAATTTGAATTTTGAAAATTTCTTTGAATATTGGCCAGACATGGTGGCTCATGCCTGTAATCCCAGCTCTTTGGGAGGCCAACGCAAGCAAATCACCTGAGGTCAGTCAAGACCAGCCTAGCAACATGATGAAACTCCGTATCTACTGAAAATACTCACACAAAAAAAATTAGCCAGGCATGGTGGCAGGTGCCTGTAATCCCTGCTACCCAGGTGGCTGAGGGAGGAGAATTACTTGTACCCAGGAGGCAGAGGTTGCAGTGAGCCGAGATCGCCCCACTGCACTCCAGCCTAGGCAACAGGGTGAGACTCCATATCAAAAAAAAAAAGAAAATATCTTTTAATATTACTCTAGGCATCTCTCTGAACATGCCCATCAGGCAGTTAAATACAGGAAAGCACCGTTTATAAAAGGGGTTGAAGTGGGAGATCCTAGTAAGTAAAGCTTTCAGATGTATAAAAGCAAACACAAAGTCTTTCAAACAGGAAGCCATTTACAAATTCCTAAGCACAGGTAAGAGTTTTCAGAAAATCTACAAAGACCAAGCCTAGGTCTTTACCAAGGCTAGAGTTGAAGATCAGAGCTCACCTTTATCTACCTACATGGATAGCTTTAAAGGGACTGTTCTGGGCTGTGTCCCAATGTGTTGAGTATTCATTCCTGCTATTTGACCAAATCTCAATGCCTTCCTTTGAGTCTTATAATCCTTAGATCTCTCAGATTTAAAGTCAGATATTCCAAAGGTAGGTTATACTTTCAGCTTTCATTGTAATTTCATTATAAGCAGCAACATATAAGTAAAAGGATAGAATATCCACCCATCCTTTATTGAGAAATTGCATGATGTAGCATCTTGGTAAGCCTTTACATGCATTGGAGGAGAAACGTAAGGCATTTGGAAGTAAAACGTGAAGCCCTAAGTGGAGCAAAACATATAGGAGAAGATAGTGAAGAACAGTGAGTTTGTCCTTCACAACCCAACTATGGGCTTCAGGAGAGCAGGAATAGTAATGACTTTGTTTGCTACTGCATCGCCAGCACCTCATATAGAAGCTGAAACATTAGAGGTATTCTTTCTCTCTTTCTCTCTTTCTTTCTTTCCTTTTTTTTTTAGATGGAGTCTCACTCTGTCCCCAGGCTGGAGTGCAGTGGTGTGATCTCAGCCCACTGCAACCTCCACCTCCTGGGTTCAAGTGATTCTCCTGCCTCAGACTCCTGAGTAGCTGGGACTTCAGGTGCATGCCACCACTCCCAGCTAATTTTTTTGCATTTTTAGTGGGTAGGGGATTTCACCATGTTGGCCAGGATGGTCTCAATCTCCTGACCTCAGGACCTGCCTGCCTTGGCCTCCCAAAGTGCTGGGATTACATGAACATTAGAAGTATTCTAATGTTTGTTGAAAGAAAGACAGAAGGAAGAGAGGGAGGAAAGGAGGCAAACAGGGAAAATGGAGAAAAGAGATGGTGAGAGAAGGTGGCAGGAAGGGAAGAAGGGAGAAAAAGAGGGAAAATTTTGATTTTGAGCTGGGACCTTGAGATAATGTCTCAAAGATAATGGCCAAGAGACTTCAGTCTGGAATGGAGAAAAAGTTCTGGAAATAGTGACATGATATTGTGAATTTACTTAATGCCACTGAATTGTACACTTGAAAAGACTTTAAATGACAACTTTTATGCTATATATACATATGTATATTTTACCATGATAAAAAAAATTTAAATTAGATTTAAATTGTTATCATCACTACAGTATAAATATTCTCCGTCCTCAAATTTTCAATAAAGTGTTAGAAACACAAATGCCTTGTGTAAGTGGATCTTGTGAAAATCATGGAAAGCAAGTGTAAATAACTGAATCACAGTAGTCTGAACAGAAGCTGACCACAAAATAGGAAGAAAATTCATGAAATGAACTAATTCTTCTAAATTAGAAGCTCAGAGCCCAAGAAGATAAGAAAAAAGTTAGGCATCTTCCCCCAACCTCTCTGTTCTCAGTTTCCTTGGAGATGTTGGGAATAGCCAAGGCTTCCACCTAACAGCAACAGGAGATAAGAGAGCTATTTGTGTTTCAATGTTAAATGACAGGATGTCTCAGCTGATACTTGGGTTACATGTATATTATCTCAATTTACTCCTGAAAACAAAGGTGTGAGATGCTGCCAGGATCTCTGGTTCACACACAGATGAGCTACCTGCGGCTTAGGAATGTCAGCAAACCTGCACCCAAGTGGCAGAACCAGAAAAAGTTATGCTCCTTCCCTGCAGCTATGAGATGCTAGATACAAATTGCATTTCTAGGCTGTAAGTGAAGAGAAAGAAATCATCACTGCCCTGTCTTTTAAAAGACAATTCTCAAAAACAAACTTTGAAACTTTACGATTTATTATGTAATAAGGCAAAGAATGGAGGGAACTTCCAAAGTTCAAGTACAAATCGAATAGCTGTAATAGCAAAAAAGATGATTCCCCAAACAGAAATGAAGGCAAGAAAATAGCTTTGCAAGACAGCTACCACAGCCTTGAATGTTCACACTGTCACAATAAATAGCCAAGCAAAAGCTTGTTCATATCTGACCACAAAACCTGTGTTCTTACGTATTATTAGTATAGAAATCTTATCTATTGGAGCCCAGTAACCATCTAAATAAAAACGTAAAGAAGGCATCTCTGTCCTTATATTTTTTACTGACATCTGGAAAGCTGAAAGTTAAAAAAAAAAAAATTTGTAATCTGTCATCTTCTTAAAAAGTGGGAATTTTCCAAATCGTATGTAAAGTGACTAAAATAAACAACAAATGAGAATCATGTAAATAACAGCTTTGAAAGGGCAATGTAGAGTTCCCCTAGTGATTTCTATTTGAAAATTAAATCAGAGCCTTCCCAAAAGCCACAGTGCTTCTTTTAAAAAGAGAGGGCATGAAACTAATATAGACCAAAAACCATGTCTTGGTTTAATGAGATATTACCATGAGCCATACATACTAACATTATCCAATTTAATCCTAAGAGAGTCATCAATAGGAAAAATTTTAAATATTGTATCTATTTGGAAATAATCTATACATTTTACCTCAGAAAAACCATCAGAGAAATAAGAAATCTGTTTGCACTGACAACACAGAGTGAGATCAAATTCTCCACGAGGCAACAGCATTTCTGTTATGAAAAAGGACACCCGTTGTTGATGGCACGTGTATCTTATATGTCTCCATTTTCTGTAAAAATCATCTGCTTTTGTTTCTCCTTGAACAACTCTAAAAAGAAAATTGAGATGTTTTCTCTGGACAGAATGGATGAGAAGGGCAAAAGTAAACCAGTTGGTAGCCAGTCTTCACTTTCTTTAAAAAAAAAAAAAAAAAGGCAAAGGGACTTAGCATGTTGACCTCCACCTATCCAGATGGTTTGTTTTATTTAGCACACGAGTTCCAGAGGAGAGCAAGCAAGAAGTATGGCTAAGTGTTAATATAAGCCAACAGGGTTTTAAGCTTCTTTTTAAGAAGATTTATTAAAACACAGAGCTTTAGTTTTCTCAGAGCTCTGACTTGATCAATCAATTGGAATCCCCAGTTGGGAGATTCTACCAATCTGCTGCCACAAATGAAGAGAGTATGAAACTAGAGCCAGCGTCACTTTTTTGATGTGATTAATTTCAGGGCCCGAAAAATGACTTCCCTTTCTTCCTCCTTCTCCTTCCATCCCAGTTGACCATGAAGAGATCTTTTGCAAAGGTTTCCACTGTGATCCTCTAAGTAAGTAAGACTTAGAACCTCTCAATGATCCCACTGCCCCCTTCCCTGCACACCTCTCTGTAGTATCTGGTTTTCTGGGTAACTTTTCTTTTTCCTACATGAAAGTTATTCCATGTGCCCCTAAAAATTGGGGGAAATGTAGAAGACAAGATTCTCCTAGAAATCTGAAAGCC
>PVKP010042385.1:0-18119 GCA_004027715.1 Plecturocebus donacophilus
TTGGAAGTAAATCACTCCCCAGCAATTGCATAGCATTTCACAGGTTTAAATAAAATATTGGTTGGCTGCTTATTTGTTATTTTCATCCCCTATTCCTTCCTGTCTCCATTGTTAAACACAATTATTGGCATAAAAGAGGTTTTTAATACTCATTTTTAGACTGTATTCTAGCCTGAGCAATAAAACAAGAATCCCATTCCTCTTTCTTTCTCTCTTCCATTCTTTTTTTTTCTTTCTTTTGCTGTTTCTTTCTTCCTCCTTTTCTAAAATCTCTTCCTCTTTCTTTCTCTCTTTCATTTTTTTCTTTCTTTTCCTGTTTCTTTCTTTCTCCTTTTCTCTTTTTCTAAAATCTCTTCCTCTTTCTTTCTCTCTTTCATTTTATTCTGAAAAAAAAAATAGTGTATCAATATTGCCTCATCAACTGTAACAAATGTGCAAGATAGGAAATAGGGGAAAGGGAAGACAGTCGGGGTGAGGGAGGGAATGCAGGAATGTGTACTTCCCCTCAATTTTCCTGTAAACCTCAAATTGCTCTCACAATAAAGTCTATTAATTATTTTTAAGTCCCATTTCTTACCATTCTTCCAACTTAGTTAATTAAACAATTACTTTATATCTGTTTGGAATCCTAGATCCTTCTTTTACTCCATCGTTAAATAAACCCATTAGTACTGAGAAAGAAAAAGGTAGTCCCTGAAATCTGGGAACTGGTCTGACACTTGCAACCAGACTCAGTGTTGTTGGAAGCTGGCCTGGTGTCTATATTTCTCTCTCTTTATACACACACACACACACACACACACACACACTTCCAAATTCAGCACCACAGGTTCATTCTAGTTGTCTCTTTCCTCATTTGTAGCTCTCTTTTTCTGGCAATAAGGAACCTGGCATCATTCTTAATACATCCACTTATTTGGGAAATCCGCCAGTAGGTGGCCAATCTCCCTTTCTCAGGCCCACTCCTCCCGCTGCTGAAGCCTGGACTCCGATACCCTGTGCTGGGCTGTCCCCTCATCGGATGTCCTCTGTATCCTGCTTAGCGTTTAAATGTTTAAAAACATTTTAATTTTACTTACATGTTTGTTAAAGCATGCGTTTACATTTTACTTGAATGTAATTTGTGACTGGCGGCCTACTTGACAATGGGAACAGCACAGCAGAGCTTTCTCTGTCTCTGTGAGAATCTTTGTTCTTTTTTTTCATGTAATAATACACATCATACTGCATGGCTTTCACGAGCATCTGAATGCTGTAAATTTTGCCAGCAAAGGTAAATTCTTCTCATCTCCTTTTGCTTCTGAGACTGTCTTGACAGGCTGTGATTTGTGGGTCTATGTTTGTGGGGTGTGTGTGCGTGTGTGTGTGTGACTAAGGAGCCACAGGATGGTAAGGCATTTGCCACCCTTAATCTGCTCTGGGCTCCTTCATTCACCTTGCTGTGAAGGTAGGTGGCAAGGAAGCTATTTCTCACTGTGTGTTCTCATTGACTCAGCATCCAGGGATGGAGGCTCCCAGGGGTCCTTGGGGATGGATGATTTTCTGGAGGCTGTGAAAGATTTATCTCCCCCGCAGACCAGACCTGCGTTAGGTGAGCACTTTCTGGGAGCCAGGCTCTGGGCTAAGTGCTTCATGGCTAAATTCATTTGTCTCATGTAATCCTTTGTGAGGATTGTGAGGAAGGTGTTAGCAACCCCATCTTCTGAAAGAGGAAATGAAAAGGTTAGATCATGCTTGTGACTGTGACAGCAGCTGTAGTGTTGGACTTCCAGCCCAGGCCAGCCTGGACTCATAACCGTGAAGTTATCCCAACCCACAACAGTACACCCTTCCTTCTGCCTCCACCAACTTAATGAAAGGCAAGGGCAATTTCATTATAGTGTAAAGTCTTAGCAGTTCAAAGAACATATAGATTGTCCAATGCAAGCATACGGTATGGTTACAAAATCACCTTTATGTAGCTGGAAACCCCAGTCTGACTTCTCCCTCTCTGCTTTATCATGAACCACTTCTACCTCAGGTCTCCTAATGGAATTTGAGGATTTTGATTTCTGTTGCTGTCCAAGACAACCCCAACCCTTAGACTCCAGATGCCAAACATCCTTAAGAGCCCAGCAAATTCATATTGCGGCTCTCTGAGCCCTTAGGATTCCCCAGTTCTTTCTGGGATCTTCTTTCATCCCCATATCTAAGCATACTCTTTCTTTTTCTCCAAGGGTATGATGATGCCAGCAGGGCTAAGCTGGAGTTTTTCATGGCATGGTCATCTAACCTCCTGGTCTTAGGCTTCTGGATCTATAAACCGGGGCACAAAAAAAGACTGGGCACCTGGTGCACCTCAGATGCATCCCAGCCCTTCCTGTGTGCTTCTTTTGACCATAGGGAACTGCATTTCCTAGTCTTCTTTACTCCATGGCTTCTAGTAGGCATAGCCCATGGGAAGCCTGGTGGAAAACTGGAGGGAGGAAGGAAAGGAACTGCCTGGTGCTTTTTACCCTTCTGCTTGGCTTCCTGTATCTCAGCAGTGGCTTTTCCTTCATGGTTCCAGCTTCTTCCAGATAGCCCTTGCCTTAGAGTCCCGGCTCCTCCCGGGCTATCCCACCAGTTCCAGCATCTGCTGGTTTTGGCCTCTAACGTCCTCTACTCCCACTTTTTCGTGGGCCTTGATGTATTAATGGCTTCCTTCTGTGGCTAATCTCTATCTTTCCTCTATCCCATCTTGAAATTGTAAATTCTCCTGTCAGCTAATGAACCAATTCCCTGTATTAAATTCCCCCATTCAGGCCAGGGATGGTGGCTCACACCTGTAATCCCAGTGCTTTGGGAGGCTGAGGCAGGAGAATTGTTTGAGCCCAGGAGTTCAAGACCAGCCTGGGCAACACAACGAGAGCCCATCTCTGCAAAAAATAAAAATTAAAAAAAAAAATAGTCAGGCAAAGTAACAGTGCACACCTGTAGTCCTAGCTTCTTGGGAAGCTGAGGTGGGAGGATCCCCTGAGCCCAGGAACTCAAGGCTGCAGTAAGCTATGATTTTGCCACTACACTCTAACCTGGGTCACAGAGCAAGACCTCATCACACACACACACACACACACACACACAAATTTTAAAAAAATAAAGTTCTTCCTCCAAAGGCCGACTCTTACCGAGTGGTTTGAGAACCATTGAAAGAAGAGGCTTTTATTCTTTTGCTTCTCCCTACCCATCTCAGATGTTATGAGACCAGAACTCATTTTTTTTTTAAACTCTATTTGTTATGATTATAGAACTTATCTGTTAGGAGAGCCCGGAGCAGCAGTGACAATGAGGCCCTCCAATCAGACTGAGAGGACTGTCCTGATCCCACAGATTGTCAGTGCTTGTGCAAGGGGGTCAGATGAACAACAACAGCTAGTGCCATTTGCACCCCCAGAAGACTGCCACCATCTTCTGGGAGTCAGGCTGCAAGTCCTTCCTGGGGAGGCTCACGGCTCAGTGCTTCAGTTCACCAGGCACAAGCCATTCTCTGGAAATACACAGATGCACAGACCCGGGCCTGGTGGATAGGGGCTGGAAGCTTGAGGGGAATCTTTCACAGGAACTTGCAAATGCCATTTGCTGTGCTGGGATCTCCAGGGAGCATGGGAGGGAATGGGGTTGTGGGGAAAAGAGCAGTTAATAATGATGTAAATCAACCCTGGAACACTGGAGACCCATGCAGTTGATGCATTCAGAAAACGCTGAAGACTTCTTTCATCTATGTTATGTTTATTTCTTCTAACGTGTTACTATTTGACACTACAGTTATTATACCTTGTCAGAAAAAAAAGAATATTATGTACAGAGAAGAAAATTCAGCCAGTTCCCTAGTGGTAGGGGGATGGAGAATAATGTTGACAGAAGAAAATCTCTACTTAAAATCTGGCAGGTGCTGTTGGAGGTGGCTGCTCTAATATTACTGCAATGCTTCTTTTCTAATACTCTGATGCAGGGAATTGAGATATTCCAATTCTTTCATGCTTTGTGTCAGAGAAATGGGAGATAATTATAAAATATCATTCAATATATTTTCTGTTGAAGAATGACAGCCACTGTGTTTTTCCCATCTCAAAATGAGAGGCAACAGATACATTTCTTTTTTTTTTTTATTGTACTTTAGGTTCTGGGATACATGTGAAGGATTGTGGCATAGGTACACACATGGCAATGTGGTTTGCTACCTCCATCCCCCCCATCACCCACATCTGGCATTTCTCCCCATGTTATCCCTCCCTGACCTTCCCGCCACCAACCCCTGCTGTCTCTCCCTTGGCCCCTTCCAGCAGATCCCAGTGTGTGATGCTCCCCTCCCTGTGTCCATGTGTTCTCATTGTTCAACACCCCGCTGTGAGTGAGAACATGTGGTGTTTGATTTTCTGTTCTTGTGTCAGTTTGCTGAGAATGATGGTTTCCAGATTCATCCATGTCCCTACAAAGGAGGACACGAACTCATCATTTCTTATGGCTGCATAGTATTCCATAGTGTATATGTGCCACATTTTCCTTGTCCAGTCTATCGTTGATGGGCATTTGGGTTGGTTCTAGGTCTTTGCTATTGTAAACAGTGCCACTATGAACATACGTGTGGATGTGTCCTTATAATAGAATGATTTATAATCCTCTGGGTATATACCCAGTAATGGAATTGCTGGGTCAAATGGAATTTCTATTTCTAGGTCCTTGAGGAAGTGCCACAATGTCTTCCACAATGGTTGAACTAGTTTACACTCCCACCAACAGTGTAAAAGTGTTCCTATTTCTCCACATCCTCTTCAGAATCTGTTGTCTCCAGATGTTTTAATGATCACCATTCTAACTAGCATGAGGTGGTATCTCAATGTGGTTTTGATTTGCATTTCTCTAATAATGATGTGGAGCATTTTTTCATATGTTTGTTGGCCTCATATATGTCTTCTTTTGAAGTGTCTGTTCATATCCTTCTCCCACTTTTGGGTGGATTTTTTTTTTTTAATTGTAAATCTGTTTTAGTTCTTTGTAGATTCTGGATATTAGCCCTTTGTCAGATGGGTAGATTGCAAAAACTTTTTTCCCATTCTGTTGGTTGCCTGTTCACTCTAATGATTGTTCCTTTTGCTGTACAGAAGCTCTGGAGTTTAATTAGGTCCCATTTTTCTATTTTGGCTTTTGTTGCCAATGCTTTTGGTGTTTTAGTCATGAAGTTCTTGCCTATGCCTATGTCCTGAATGGTTTTGCCTAGGTTTTCTTCTAGGGTTTTTATGGTGTTAGGTCTTATGTTTAAGTGTTTAATCCATCTGGAGTTAATTTTAGTGTAAGGTGTCAGGAAGTGGTCCAGTTTCTGCTTTCTGCACACTGCTAGCCAGTTTTTCCAACACCATTTATTAAACAGGGAATCGTTTCCCCATTGCTTGTTTTTGTCAGGTTTGTCAAAGATCAGATGATTGTAGATGTGTGGTGTTGTCTCCAGGGCCTCTGTTCTGTTCCATTGGTCTATATCTCTGTTTTGGTACCAGTACCATGCTGTTTTGATTACTGTAACTTTGTAGTATAGTTTGAAATCAGGTAGTGTGATGCGTCTGGCTTTGCTCTTTTTGCTTATGATTGACTTGGTATGCAGGCTCTCTTTTGGTTCCATATGAAGTTTAAGGTGGTTTTTTTCCAGTTCTGTAAAGAAAGTCATTGGTAGCTTGATGGGGATAGCATTGAATCTGTAAATTACTTTGGGCAGTATGGCTATTTTCATGATATTGATTCTTCCTAACCATGAACATGGAATGTTTCTCCATTTGTTTGTGTCCTCTCTTATTTCCTTGAGCAGTGGTTTGTAGTTCTCCTTGAAGAGGTCCTTTACATCCTTTGTTAGTTGTGTTCCTAGGTATTTTAATCTCTTTGTAGCAATTGTGAATGGGAGTTCACTCATGATTTGGCTCTCTGTTAGTCTGTTATTGGTGTATAGAAATGCTTGTGATTTCTGCACATTGATTTTGTATCCTGAGACTTTGCTGAAGTTGCTTATCAGCAACTGATACATTTCATTGCCTGGACCTGGCTGTATGACAGTCTTTATTATGGTGCACATTTGGGATACTAACTCATATTTCTTCTACCAACTTTCCTTTGATAAAACCTCCCAAGTAGTTTATACATCCTTTGCTTTTAAGACACAGTGACATGCTGCAGAAAGAGATATAATTGGGGCTAGAAGAGTTCCCTTCCTGCCCTCTAACCTGGAGAATAAATTCTCAGGGGTAGCCCTTCTGCTTATGAGTCCTTGAAAAGTAGGGGGGTGAGGGGATGGCCACCTTCCCAAGAACTCTCATCTGGCTTAATGAAAATAATTTATATTTCAAGGTCCTGACCCAGAGCTTGTTAACTAAAGCTTTGAGCTGTTTGATAAGGGGTGAGAAAGAGCTCCTTCCTTTGTACCCTGGGCATGGTCTAGAAATAGGAGGATGGACAAAGGGCTCAGCTAGTGTCCAATGCTTTTTGCTTCTGAATATTATTATTATTATTATTATTATTATTATCATTGGAGATGGAGTCTCGTCACCCAAGCTGAAGTGCAGTGGCATGATCTTGGCTCGCTGCAACCTCTGCCTCCCAGGTTCAAGCAATTCTTCTGCCTTAGCCTCTCGAGTAGCTAGAATTACAGGTGCCCACCACCGTACCCAGCCAATTTTTGTATTTTTAGTAGAGATGGGGTTTCACCATGTTGACCATAGGCCAGGCTGGTCTCGAACTCCTGACCTCAGGTGATCCGCCTCCTCCCAAAGTGCTGGGATTACAGGCGTGAGCTACCACACCTGGCCTGCTTCTGAAAATTATTTAATGATTGGGAAGTATGTGAGTTGGAGGCAGACATTACTGCCCAAGGTTGTTGCAGGGAACTGAGGGGAATTGGAGCAGGGGGCTCCACTCCTGCCAAAGCTGTGCAGTGGTGATACCAGTGCAGGTGGAGAGCAGTGGTCCCAGAATTCCAAGTGGTAGTCAGCAGTGGAGGAGCCAAAGGCCACGGGTTGCTCTGAGCCACATAATGAGGTGCCAGCAATGTAGCTGGAGCAAGACTGATGTGAAACCAACACCTCTTCCCCCTAGACATGACAGCAAATGAACTCATACACACCTGTCACGGGTTCTTCTGTGGCTGAATGAAAGACTGTTGTATTAGTCTGTTCTCCCACTGCTAATAAAGACATACCTGAGACTAGGTAATTTATAAAGGAAAAAGGTTTAATTGACTCACAGTTTCACATGTCTGGGGAGCCCTCACAATCATGGCAGAAGACAAAGGAGGTGCAAACTCATGTCTTACATGGCAGCAGGCAAGAGAGTTTGTGCAGGGGGACTTTCATTTATAAAACCATCAGAGCTCATGAGACTTATTCACTACCATGAGAACAGTATGGGGGAAACCACCCATGATTCAGTTATCTACTCCTGGCCCCGCCCTTGACATGTGGTGATTATTACAATTCAAGATTAGACTTGGGTGGGGGCACAGCCGAACAATATCAACTGTTTTAGATGCATCCATTGGTCATGATACTCAGAGCAGGTATTTTCTCCACATAAATCCTTCAAGCCCATACTATTAAGAAAATGAGTGAATATAAGAAATTACTTAAGAAAACAATCCCAGTCCACATGTAGAAATCATTATTTGGAAAATTTGAAGTGTGGTGAAAAAAAGAAACTCAACAACAAAAATTAAAGCCTTAAAAGACCTCAGATTACAATGTAATAACTTGAAGTTTTATCCTATGAGCTAGGAAATACAACAAATTTAAAACTCATGGGATTTATTAAGAAAATTGCCTGCAGCCAATAGCCTAAAACTAGCCCAGTAATGAAATGGTCATCCATTCAAGCAAGAGGACTATTCAAAATATCTCACAATTGGGCAGTGCGTGGGCATCTACCAAGAGGAGGAAGCTGTCGATCTGTCATTTGGATTGTCTGCCAACATAGATTGCTGTGCCAGACAACAATCCTTTAGTTGCTGAACTATGGAAAGGACTACTGCTTTATAGGAGAATAAAGATCCAAGGAGGCCAGGACAACATTGGGCATTTGAGGAGCTCAGGGAAAGAGATATTTACCAACTAATGTAGAAGTATTTTAATATTTTGACAACCTGAATACCCATCCTGGGGTACACTATCTTGACCCTGCATCCATCCATCTATCCATCTCTCCATCCATCCATCCATCCATTCATCCACTCATCCATCCACTCATCCAGCCACCTGCCCATCCATTTGTCCATGCATCCGTTCATCCATCCACTCAACAATCCATTTTCTCTCTATTCAACAAACATATCCTGGGAACCTTTCCTTGGAGATTCACAGTGAATATGCGGTGGGTTGGAAACGGATCTTATCCTCAAGAAGCTCACAAGTTATTCTTGTTACTTCTGGGAAAGATGTGTTTTAAGTTGTTGCCATTTATCTTACTGTGATAGAATTATGTTAAGATTTCATGAAATAACAAATAAATTTATAAAGTCTCATAGAGACTATGCTTACTATTTTATATTTTTCAGAGTAATTTTGCATTTTCTTACTTGTTCCTCATAGCAATCCTGTGAGATGGATAGAAATACATTCTACACACAAGGGAATTGAGATGCAAAACCCTTGTGAGACAGCCAGAGGGGTACAGGAATCTCCTGTGAGAGCCAGGAATCTGGCCAGATGATTTTAAAATCAAGGGTAGAAACACTTTTCTGAGTGATTGTGTCTTCGAAGTATGGATTTCATTTCTATTTTAACATTGACATTATCTGACAAACTGTACAGTCAGGAGTGGAAGATCCAGTTTATTGTGATTGAGTTGATACATCTGACTGCAATTAGCCTGTGTTGCCTCTCTGTTGCTCTGATAGAGCAAGAAGGAAGAAAGGATCCACTGAGATTCAAAAGTCCCCTGTAATTAGTAATAACAATAATTTTTCATATAAAATGTAATTCAACACTCTCAACAGAAGGGAATGCTTCCTATTTTCTTGCAAGAAGTTATTGAACTGAGACACATGTCCCAGTGTTTCCACTGGGATTACTTTCTTCGTTTTCATGAGGCCGATATGAGTTGTTGCTTTTCAGTCATTTGGATCTTTCTGTGCCTGACTTTGACAGATTCTGATAAAGTGACTGCTTTTGGTTTTGAGAATGAATGGAAAAACACATTTTTGTGGTTGACTGAAAGAACACTTCTTAGAAGTTGGTTAAGTTTGTGTCCATTTTTAAACTGCCGATATAGGAGACACCCTACGGAGTATTTCCAAAAGGAAGATAAGATTTATTGCCCTTTCCCTCAACAATCTCCTGAACTTCACTAAAGGTTTTGGCTAGAGAAGCGGTAACTGCAAGAAGCATGGCCTGTCCTCAGGAGATTTATGACCAAGGTCTGGCCAATGATGATTTAGGTTAAGGCCACCTGCTTGAAAAGCAGAAGAGTTCACGTTCGGGTTATTGACCATTCAAGGGGTAAAACAATAAGAATTATTACTCCTCAGCTATGCCTCCTTGAAATGAGTCAGTGCCTTCTGTATGAAGAGCAATGGCAGGTATGTCCTTCTACCAAAAATCAAAGAAGCTTCACTGTGGTTTATGATGGTCAAATCCACAGAAATCTTTGTGAGCAGAATAGATTGTTCACGCACAAATGATCATAGACTCCTCTATGCCTGTCAGATATGTTAACCAAGAAGAGGTTCCAGGGTCCTCCCCTTAATCTTGATGCCTCTCAAACCTGGAGTGGATGCTGGATGAAGTGGGGCTGGGATGGTAGACAGAGCATCAAGGTCTGGTCCTGGGAAGCTACATCTGAATGAGACAGAGCCAGGCTCAGGGAGCAGGAGGTTAAATGGGCTCTGTCTACTGCCAGGTTTGTGGCCTCCTCAGGTCTCTGAGGCCTTTTCCATTCCCTAGATCTTGGCAAGTCCTGATTGATTATCCACATTCTGCCCACCTCCTCCACTCATAATCCCCTGGAGTTGGAGCTTTCTGTGTATATAACCACGGAAGGAATTAGGAAGGCTGCATAGCACTTTAGGCATTACACAGTGCTCATCTTACTCATCTGTTGCTGAATTTAAGCCCCAAAACTTAGAGGCTTAAGACAACCATTGCATTTGCTCATGACTATGTATAAAAAAGTCAAAGTTGTTTCCAACAGTCAGCAGCTGACAGCTATAGTGTTTCTGAATGTATATAAACAATTCTCATAACATATAAACAATACGGCCATTTTTTGACCATGGAGACAAAACCATTTTGTGATTATGCCTGAAAGAATGTGGAGACAGATATTCCACAATTCAGTACTAACTAAACATTCCCCTACCTCCAGCTAATATGAGTTTTCTAGTCCCACTGTAATCTTCCTGCCTCATAGATAAAAGTTACCAAGAGATCCAGTCACCAAGTTGCCCCTACTTTCTGATATTACTCAGTCAAAACCTGTCCCTTTAGGCCAGGCATGGTGGCTCACAACTGTAATCCCAGCACTTTGGGAGGCCGAGGTGGGTGAATTGCTTGAGGCCAAGAGTTCCAGACCAGCCTGGCCAACATGGCAAAACCCCGTCTCTACTAATAAAAATACAAAAATTAGCCAGGCATAGTGGTACATGCCTGTAGTCCCAGCTACTCAGTAGGCTGAGGCAGGAGAATTGCTTGAATCTAGGAGGCCAGAGGTTGCAGTGAGCCGAGATCACACCACTGCACTCCAGCTTTGGGGAGACAGTGAGACCCTGTTTCAAAACCAAACCAAACCAAACAAAAAAAAACCCACCCTATACCCACTATAGAATCACCCAGCAGACACCCAAATCCTACAATATGCCCCTTCCTACTCCCCCTTTCTGGTTCCTCTGGAGTAACTCTCCCTTAATGCAGCAAGTTAAACACACTTGTTTGACTATAAGTGTGTTTCTAGTGGTCTTTAAATATGGGTCAGCAATTTTGGCTGAGCTCAGCTGGATGGTCCTTCTGCACTTGGAGTCGCTTACATGGCTGCAGTTTTCTTGCAGCTCAACTGGAATAACATGGTCTAAGATGTCCTCACTCACATAGCTAGTGGTTGGGCTGGCTGATAGCTAAGCCACATATCTCCAGCAGGCTAGCCCAGGCATCTTCATTGGTAGACTTAGGTGGCATAAGGCAACCCCCAATGCACAGCATATTTTAAGCGTCTGCTTATATCATGCTTGTTAATGCTTCACTGGTCAAAGCAAGTCACATGGCTAATCCCAGAATCAATGTGGGAGGGGACTACCAAAATTATAGATAAAGAAGTGATTGGGGACCAATTTATGTAACAAACTACTATAGCACTGAAACACACAGTCTCATTCAATCCTCACAAATGAATACACTATTATACTAAGTTTAATGATGAGAAAATTAAAGTTCAGAGAAATTTGAGTTTTGATTAAGGTCATAAGGCTAATAAATAGAAGGTCCAAAGTTGCTAAGCCATCCTTCTTTTCTTTCTGGGAAAGAGTTTCTTTTTCCAGAGCCCTCACTGAAGATTTGCCATTTTGGGTACAGATATACTGTGACTTTGGTCCTGCAGGCCTCTTCAAGTGCCTTCTGTGACTGAATAATTTCATTTAACATAATGATTTTAGGCTCATTCATTTCTTCTTATGGCCAGTTCATATTGCATTGTGTGGATATACCACATTTTGGCTTATCTGTTCATCAGGTTATAGAAATTTGGGGGAAACTTCCAGAGAAAGGATCATAGAGTTAAATAACAAGGTCATGCTAACCTATTTATGTAGTTGACTGGAGCAATTGGATAGTGCTGCTTAAACATCTCAATCTAAACACTGCCTTCTCTCTTATAGATTAGGAAGGGTAGAGATGCCCCAGGAGCCAAGGACGGCAGTGTGTGGAGGAATGAAAGACCCCATAAAACTAGACCTCTCCCTTGTTGAAGTAATCCCTGTAGGATCCCATTTAGGGCCATAGTTCTCACTTTGAGAGCACAATTTTATTGCCAGAATATCTAGACATGGCACATTTTATTAATCAGGGATTTATTCTGCTACCACATCACTAAGAACAGTCCTAACACAGCTGGACAAAGATCCCCTGAAAATACAGATTTGACCAATTTCTGATTTCTTTAGTTAAACAGAAAAAGTCTAGAGTGGAAATGGAGAAGAAGAAAAGGAAATAACCTCTTTCCCTAAAGCTACTCCACAGTGAACAGGAGTGTCAAGTATCTATGTGAACTAGTAGGGCAGTGAAAACTAAGACTGATTGAAAATGGCAGAAACTAGAGTTGGCTCTAAAAAAAAAAACCTGCACAAAACAAAATAATGTTGTGTGTAGAGAACACATCTTGCTATAATTAACTGTAAAAGGCAGCAGTGAAAATGACTGTTGGATGTGCTCTGAGACTTCACTGGACTGTGCTTCAGCTTCATGTGGGTTTCTGAAGTCGTCACCCACATAGGGTTCCCCAGGGGCATATGAGGGGGCGCAGAAGTCCACACTTTTAACGGAGCTCTGAGTGGTTCTGTCTGTTGATCTGAGCACCCCAGTTTTAGAAACAAGACAGTCTTAGAGGCCATCTTGATTCTCTCCTTCTGGTTACAATGTTCATTCTGAAGGTAAAACTCACAGGAGAAAGGAGAATGCTTTGTAGTCTTTTTTTTTTTTTTCTTTTTTTTGAGACAGAGTCTTGCTGTTGCCAGGTGCCAGGCTGGAGTGCAGTGGCGCAATCTTGGCTCACTGCAACCTCCGCCTCCCAGGTTCAAGCAATTCTCCTGCCTTAGCCTCCTGAGTAGCTGGGACTACAGGCATATGCCACCATGCCCAGCTAATTTTTGTATTTTTAGTAGAGATGGGGTTTTGCCATGTTGGCCAGGATGGTCTCGAACTCTTGACCTCATGATCCACCCGCCTCAGCCTCCCAAAGTGCTGGGATTATAGATGTGGGCCACTGTGCCTGGCCCTTTGTAGTCTTTGAGGAAGAAATTGATTCATCCTCACTTAACTGGAAAATTAAATTGAACAGCACAGTCCACATAATACCCTGGACACTTTAGGTCAATGAAAGAAATATTTTAATATTGGTTCAGTTTGTCAAATTGGGTTGAGAAGCCCTCTGTGGAGGTAGAAACACACATTTCTGCTGGAAATTGATGGGTATTCACAGGTTGATTATGTATATTTTATTGGGGTTTCCCAGAGAAACAGAACTAATGTGTGTGTGTGTGTGTGTGTGTGTGTGTGTGTGTGTGTGTGTGTGTATAAAGAGAGAGAGAGAATGAGAGCAAGTATTCCCATCTTATCTATGGGGGATACATTTCAAGACTGGCAGTGGATGCCTAAAACCTCAGATAGTACTGAACCCTATATACACTATATCAGTTGATCTGGTAACTGAGATGGCTACTAAGCGGCTAATGAGTAGGTGGGGTGTACAGCGTGGACACACTAGGAAAAGGGATGAAAAGGGATGATTAATATCCTGGGCTAGATAGTGCAGTTTTCATCACTGTATTCAGAACAGCATGCAATTAAAAACTCTGAATTTTTTCTCTTTCTTTTATTTTTCCTTTAAAAAACTATTCTTTATTTCAGCAATTTCCCATTTGATATTTTTATTTTGTGATTGATGGCAGGTAACTGAAACTATGGAAAGCAAAACTGCAGATGAGGGAGGACTACTATGACTACTCCGTGTGTGTGTGTGTGTGTGTGTGTGTGTATGTGTGTGTGTGTGTGTGTATACACATAGTATATATATACTGCTGTATACAGATGTCCCTGACTTACGATGGTTCAACTTAAAGTTTTTCAGCTTTAGGATGGTGTGAAAGTGACAGGCAGTCTGTAGAAATCATGCTTTGAGCACCCATACTACCATTCTGTTTTTCACTTTCTCATGTAATAAATTACATGAGACATTCAACACTTTATTATAAAATACATGATTTTGCCCAACTGAAGGCTAATGGAAGTGTTTTGAGCATGTTTAATAAGTCAGTCTAGGCTAAGCTCTGATTTTCACTAGGTTAGGTGTATTAAGTGCATTTTTGACTTAAAACATTTTTAACTTAGGATGGGCTTCTTGGGATGCAACTCCTTTGTAAGTTGGAGAGAGATAGAGATTTATTATAAGGAACTGGTCCACACAATTGTAACAGTTGAGAAGTCCCAAGATCTATAGCTGCCAAGCTGGAGACCAGGAGAGCTAATGGAATAAGTATCAATTCAAGTCCAATTCCTAAGGTAGGAGAAGACAGAAGTCTCAGCTCAAAAACAGTCAGGCAGAGAGAGAGCAAATTCTTCCTTACTCCACCTTTTTGTTCTATTCAAGATTTAATTGGATTGGATGATGCCCACCTACGCTGGAGAGGGGAATCCACTGTACCCAGCCTACCAACACACAAGGTTACTTTGCATTTTAAAATAGAAAGAGATCTAAATACATGATGTTACTCTTAATTTTATTAAATCTAGTGAAGGGCTGCTAAGTCAAGAAGTCTCTAAAAAGACATCAATACCACATTTTCCCTTGGGCTGGCTGGCTGATGCCCCACTTCTCTCCCACCGTTACTCCCCTGAATTGTAACATAGTGGCCTCTTCACATGTGTGTCTCCACCCTCAGACTGTGGGTTTCCGAAGCTGGGAACCAGGTCTATATTCTTTACCCACTCCTGCCAGCCCTCAATTAACTTTTTTTAACAATTGGATTTGATGTTCGACCTATGATACTGGTCTTTTGTGTTGACTTCCCCATCTCCAAACAAATCTCTAACAGAACAGGTTTATGGCATTGTATAAGCTTGCTTTGACAAATTAATATAAAATATTAAGATAAATTATTGACATTTTTATGATAGAGAAAGCATTAGGATGAAATGAGACTATAAAATAAAATTGTGGCAAATGACTAACAAAGAAAGGGCTCAAGTTAAGAAACAATCTTTCTAGAATTTGCCTGATTCTGGTGAATTGTGGCAGCAGCTGATTTACAACAGGCTGCTTCTGACCAAATCTAGCTCAGCTTGTGATAAAGAAATATAACTGCACATTACGTACAAAACAGAGTTCATTTGTTTTGCAACAAATGTCACTGAGACATGCAGAAAAATATTTAAAGGTCTTTCATGGAAAAAAAAAAATCTTTCATGGAGGATTTTTTTTTCTCCTGTAAAGTTTAATCACACCAAGTATACAATAAGCAAAATGCAGTTATTTCCTCAATAATTAAGTTTACTAAAATTCATGAGTTCATCACATTATTATTAAAATAGCAGTTACCCAATTGTAAATTAGAAATGCTTGCCATTCTTTGGAACTTCAGAAGGTGGCTTTTATTAGTTCATATGTTTAAACATATAGCTATCATTTGTGCTAAACTGTTTTAGATTTGTTAAGTTTGCAACAAATCATTTGTTAGAAAAAAAAACTGAAGTAAAATGTGACTTTAACTGAAGTCCACCTTTGTACCTAGTGCAGAATGTTTTTAGTCAAATGCCAGCTATATTCCTATAAATAAAAGCTAGTTACCAACTCCAAAGACTTAGATAACCTTGAACTTTTGGACATAAAAGTATGTTTATTTTAATCCATTTCAGCTTAGATATAAATTATTTCAGGACATAATGGCTTAAAAACTCAATATTCCCAAAGACTGATTATATTTGACTCTAAAAATCTAATGATAATACAACATAAACATGTGAGGTGTACAATGTCTTTGAAATGCATTATCTGCAGGGTGGATAAAGAGAAAAGAAATAGGATTTATTTTTCTAAATGGAGTTTTTAAAATGTAAATCTGGTTTTTCAATGTTTTGTTCAATCATTCCCTTATCTTTCTCTCAAATCCCATATGAAATTACTTTTCATAAACTCAGATTTGGAAGCTCTTGAGTTTAATTCTCGACTTGGTGCCAGACATCCCTTTGTGCTGCTCTAAGCTCATGCAGCTTCTCAAAGCAGCACTTCCTCTGCTTGAAGGGCTGATTGTTGGAAGCGTCTTCCTTATATTGTTAGAGCCTTAAACCATGTCCCTGTTGTATCCTTCAATCACTAGTCTTTGTTCTGCCCTGTTTCTGTAATATAGAAAATCCCCCTCCTACCCATAGCAATGACCCAATCCTGTAACTGTGGCTCATATACAGTTTCCAGACCTCTCCACTTTCCAGATGCCATATCCTGGGCTGACCCAAATTTGTCAATACCAGTCTTAAAATGTAAATTTCCAATTCAGTTCTACAATATTTACTGAGTACTGTGTGCCAGGTAAGTGCTAGGAATGAGGCATTATAGATAATTTATAAACATATAAAACAGTATCCCTGCCCTCCAAGAGTTTCCAGTGGGAAAAAGAACTTTTCCAAACTCTCTCTCCATGCTTCTCTTTCAGCCCCACCACAGTCTCCCTCTAAGGGGTAAGTTGCTAGTATGGTTGGTCAGATCTCAAGACAGTCAATGGCCATATCACTAGAGGATGGAGTGGCTGGGCCTTAAAAGATCACCACCCTTGTGGTGCCTTCTCCCACCTTCTTGTTTGACACCAAGGCGAGACTTGGAAGCTAATGGCAGGTCAACCATCTGCTGTTTCTATGTCAAGTGCCTACTCTGATAGTGGGTTCTCCATTTCCATCTGTCTCTCTCTGTCTCTCTCCCCACTGGAGGTAAGGTTGAGGGGAGTAAGAGTCTCACTTTGACTTTGAACCAAAGCTACCTGTTTCAACTTAACTTTCCTAGTGGATTCTACTTTGTGGAACAAGGGCATTGGTTCAAATTTCGTAATGGTATTTTAGTTCCATCCAGTTATTGTTCTTTATAAACACATTCCTCGATCTGAACCCCCAAGAAGAGAAGGTGGAGAAGCAGGCATTCCTGGGACCCTAAGCCTAATTTCACTAAATGAGCCCCCAAATTCCAGCACACAGACATGATTTTACAATATCCATAAGAGAAGACAGTCATGGAGCTTCAGGGCTGGGAAACGCAGGGTTGAGGTGAAGCTGGTAACAGTAAGGTGCAGAAAGGGTGAGAGCCTTCAGCAGGTGCAGCTGGAAGACTATCGAGGGAGACAGCTTCCTGTGAGTGGCCAGGGATATCATCAGGAAATGGTGAGTCCTCAAATTTGGTTGAAAACTGTAAGAGAGGGTAGAGAGAATTGCTGGAAAGAGGAGCTAGCTTGCCAAGACATGGAAAGCTTTGACTACCAAGCAAAGGTAGTATTTGTATTTGGTTTGGTAAGTAATGGATCATCACTGACCCATTGGGGCCGAGGGATGTGGAAGTGATCCCAGTACATAAGTTGATGGAGCCAGCTGTGAAGGTCAGGGAAGAGGGAAGGAAAGCTAGACATTGAGAAGCCAGTGAGAAGGCTCTCAAGCATAACACCCACACATGGGCAAGGTGGTGCAGCCCCAATCCTGCTCTCTGGAAAGGATTAATGCAGACCTCGGTTGGGCTCATTTTTTTAGCTGCCATATCACACTCTTGGTTGACAATGGGCCTGGCTTTGACTGAGATCATTAGGTCTTATTTTCACAAGAATTCTTTCAGGTCTCCCCCACACTCACAATTTGTAAGTGATTTGGGGGATGCCTGTGTAAAAATGATCTTCATCCTTGTGTAAATTAATCTTTCTTAGAGGTAACTGGATATTCCTGACTCCCAAGATAATTTTAAATCTTGACTCTGTTGTCTACCACTTTATCTTTTCTTCCTAGCTGTGTTTTGTGGGAAAATTGAATAACCATTGAAGTTATTGCTAAAAATGTTGATGAGATAAGGACAAAGACACTGCTCTGGAGTCCTAACTGGGGGCCCTATTAATAGCATGAAAGCCATTGGCCAACAGACTGTGGAAGCATTGGTTATCTGGAGGCAGATTCACCCATCAGCCTCATCACACCCCTCAGCATCAGTCATTTCATCCCTTAAAGACCTCACAGTGGAAGGACTTCAAAGACCGTATGCATTCCCTGACCTGCCGAACTTGATGAAAAGGAAGTTCATGTGACACTATTTTCCTGCTACTTCTGCAAGCCTGCCTTTTCTTATTTTTATTTTAAAGATATTTTTTCAAGGTCTTTTCTCTCTCCCTCCCTCCCTCCCTTTTTTCTTTT
>PVKP010042386.1:0-18108 GCA_004027715.1 Plecturocebus donacophilus
CTCTGTCTCAAAAAAAATAAAAATAAAAAGAGTGCTATTAGTAACAGAGACGGTCACAGGAGGTGGGTTTCCTGTGCCAGTTTTCTTAGGTGTCTTTTAACAATTTCATTCATTTTTTCCACTTTCCCTGAGGACTGAAGCCTCTAACCACAGTGCAGATGATACCGTATTCCTAATGCTTTGGAAATTCCTTTGGTCACTGAAGCTTTGAAGGCAGGGCCATTACCTCTTTGAAGACAGTGAGAGAGTCTGACTAGGGATTATTTCATTAATCAGGATTTTTATTATCTCTTGGGCTTTCTACAGGGAAAAGCTTCAACTTAGTTTGTGTAGATATCTACAGATAATAACAGATAATTGATATCCCTGACACTTAGGCATATAGGTAAAGTCCATTTGCCAGTCCTCACCTGCGTAATGACCGGCTTGCTGTTCCCCATGAGGAACCTTGTGATGTGCCAAAGGATAATTTTTCTAGCATATTTCACATCCTTTGACTATTTGTTGGACAGCCTTGAAGAGACCTTTCTCTGTAAATACAGATTTGGCCATTTGATGTGTATTTTCTATACCCATATGGAAGGTTTGATGTAGGGTTTTAAGTACTTCCCACCAGCTCGCAGCAGGTAGGAGTACTTTTCCCTCCTTAGGAGCTAGCCATCATGAAGGAAGAAGATGATGTCCCTGGGAGATTGCCCACTCTGCCTCTTCTCATGAGTATCGAGCTCTAATTCCCTGGAGAGGGTTTTCCCATAGTAAAGGTCCTTCTATAAATTCTTGTCCAGCTGCCCTTTTTGCCTCTAGATCAGCTCAGCAGTTGCCCTCTGCTTCCTTCTCATCTCCTTTCTGGTGACCTCTGCAGTGTAAGACTGCTACCTCTTTGAGTTCTTGGACAGCTTTTCATAAGTCTAAAATTGCCTTATGATGTTTAATGGGAGTTCCTCCTGAGGTTAGGAATTCTCTTTCCTTCCATATGGCAGCATGGGCATGCAGAACCAGGTCAGCATATGTGAAATCTGTGTAAATGTTTATTCTCTTTCCTTTTCCTAATTGCAGAGCTTGAGTGAGGGCTACTAGTTTTGCCAGCTGGACACTAGTCCAAGGAGGAAGGGAATTACTTTCAAGCATTGTTTGATCACTAACTACTGCATGTCCTGCCTTTCAAACTCCATTTTCCATAAATGAATTTCCATCAGTGTATAGGTTAAGGTCAGGATTGGCTAGAGGAGTTTCTAACAGATCCTCTTGAGCCTCATAGTTCTGGGCTATCACCTGCTGACAGTCATGTTCTTTGTCTGTCCCTTCCTCAGGAAGAAAAGTAGCTGGATTGAGGGCTGCACATGTGCACAGCTGAAGTACAGACCCTTCGAGCATTAAGGCTTGATATTTGAGTAAGCAGTTGTCAGACAGCCATAAGCCTCAGAGGTCAGAATTCCAGCTACTTCATGTGTGGTCTGTATAGTTAGATCTTTCCCCTGCTCTATTTTCACAGCTTCTGAGACTAATATAGCCACTGCGGCTATGACCTGCAAGCAGTGTGGCCAGCCTTTTGCTACCGCATCAATTTCCTTATTTAGGTATGCCACTGGTTGTGGCGTGGTCCCCCAAGTCTGGGTGAGAACCCCCAGTGCCACTCCTGACTTTTCTGTAAAATATAGGGAGAAGTCCTTCCCTGTAGGAAGGCTTAGAGCTGGAGCCTGCAGCAGTGCCTGCTTCAGGGTCTGAAAGGCTGCCTCAGCTATAGGGTCCCATTGTATTAGATGGGTATGAGCCTTCTGGATTTCCTTAATCAGAGAGTATATGGGTTTGGCTATTTTGCCTTTTCTGGGGATCCACAATTGGCAGGAAACAGTTATTCCTAAGAATCCCCGCAACTGTTTTAAGGTTTTTGGACAGGGGAAGGCCAGTATGGGCTGGAGACCTTCTCCATCAAGGGCCCGCAAGTCCTTAGACAAGACAAGCCCTATGTATTTTACCTCTTGCTTACAAAGTTGAGCTTTTGATTTGGAAACCTTATGTCCACAGGTGGCTAGACAGTTTAGGAGATCCTGCGTGGCCTGCTGGCACTGAGTTTCTGAGTTAGCAGTTAAAAGTAAGTCATCCATATATTGAAGAACCAGGGTACCTGAAAAAGTACTAAGGTCCTGAGCTAGAGCCTGGCCAAACAGGTGGGGGCTATCTCGAAAGCCCTGGGGTAACACTGTCCAGGTGGTGTAACACTGTTCAGGTGAGCTGAGAATTCTGTTCTAAAGGGTCTTCAAAGGCAAACAGAAACTGGGAGTCAGGATGTAATGGAACACAGAAAAAGGCATCCTTAAGGTCCAGGACTGTAAACCATTGTACCTCTCCTGATATTTGAGAGAGCAAGGTGTATGGGTTGGGTACTGCTGGTATAAAGGGATTACAGCTTCATTAATAAGCCTGAGATCTCGCACCAGCCTCCATTGTCCATTAGGTTTTTGTACTCCTAAAATTGGAATATTACAAGGGCTGTTAAAGGACCTCACTATACCCTCAGCTTTGAAGTTCCTTATAATATCCTGTAGCCCCTTTTTGGCTTCCAGTGTTAGGGATTACTGTCTTTGGTAAGGAAAAGAGGTGGGATCCTTTAGCCTTATTCTAATTGGACAAGCATTATTTGCCCCCCACCAAGTTGTCCCTCCATTGCCCAAACATCAGGATTAATTCCTTCTTTAGATAATGGGCAGCAGAGACAGATTTCCTCCCTGATGATGTTCATATACATAATGGCTCCTGCTCTGGTTAACAGGTCCTGCCCTAGTAAGGGAGTGGGACTTTCTGGCGTGTTGAGGGAAGGCATAGGAGAAGAGTACATCTCCCCAGTTACAGCTTAGGGGCTAGGAGAAATATCAGGAGACTGCTTGTCCTAGGACTCCTTGGACATTTACAGATTTGGAGGATAACCATCCAGGACAGGAAAGCAAAACTGAGAAGGCTGCGCCAGTGTCCAGGAGAAGGTCGACTTCCTGGCCCTCTGTGGTCAGCTTTACCCAGGGCTCAGTGAGGGTGATGGCTTGTGCTGCCGCTTGCCCCAGGCACCCTCAATCCTGCTGTTGTGCCATCCGGTTAGCTAGCTCAGGCCCTGGGAACCTTCATCCCCTGGGACACTGTGCCTTCCAGTGATCTCCTTGGCACAATGGTCAAGGACGAGGAGATGGTTGGTTCCTCTGGGGAAAATCTTTTTTAAAGTGTCCTGATAGGCTGCAGTGGTAGCAAGCTCTGCCAGACTGGTGGCTAACCCAAGCCTTTTTCTTTTCCAAGCCCTTTGGGTCTGTTTGCCTTAAGGCCATGACTAGGGCTGTGACCTTTCTCATGTCCCTGCTGTTCCTTTCAGTCTATTCCTCCTGGTCTCTATTATAGAACACCAAGGTTGCTAGATTCAGTAATGATTCTAGACTCTGTTCTGGGCCCAGGTTTTGGAGCTTCATCTTAATGTCTGCCGCCGATTGCACAATAAATTTGTCTTTACTTTAGCTGACCAGCATTAGTCTGGTGACAGGGGAGTATACTTTCTTAAGGCCTCCCATAACCACTAAAGGAGGGCTGTTGGGTTTTCTTTCTTTCCCTGAGTTATGGTAGATAACATTGCATAGTTCATGGACTTGTTCCTAGTTTGCCTTAATCTCTCAAGTATGCAGGTCAATAGGTGCCTGTGACTCCAGTCCCCCTGTTCTGAGTCAGGATCCCAGTGAGAGTCCATGCTGGAGATTACCTGTCTACCGGTAAGGAATCTATCCTTCTCCTCTGACGTCATTTGGTCATGTCCTTGACTAAGGTACCAGGTGTCCCAAAACCTTTGAGCCGCTGCTAGAGCAGCTTCTCTCTCATTGCTGTTTAGGGTCTGACCAAACAATGACATGATATCTTTCCAATCTGATTTTAAGGAATGACCCAGGCCATGCAGAACATCTATGTACTTATCTGGGTCATCTGGAAATTTTCCTAAGTCCACTTTGATTTAAGTCAGAAAGTGAAAAGGGAGTATGTATTTTGGGCCAAATTCTCCTCCTACTGCCTATAGGGGGTGGAATTGGGGCCTCCTAGTAGCCTGAGGTGCCTTGGCCATTTTGACCTTCCCTGACTCCTCTTGGGTTATAGGAGCTATGGAGACCTGGTCAGTATCCGTGGATGGAGGAGGCACAGGGAGTCCTAAATATGGGGGTAGTCCTGAGGAGGGGCCAGTAGGGTATAGGGTACAGGCCTTACATAGCTGAAGATTATTCCTTAGAGAAAAGAAAACTTGCACGTAGGGGAATTCAATCCATTTACCTTCCCTCTTACAGAACTTTTCCCCTTCCCTCTAATTGTAGAAGGGTGTTATAATTTATACTTCCCTTAGGAGGCCAAGTTTCTCCACTCAGCAGAGGGTATTGTGGCCATGCTGTGTGGCAGAGAGAAATGAGCTGCTGCTGCTTCAAAGAGTGTGGCTCAAATTGGTTTCAGTTATCCAGGATACACTTTAAGGATGATTTTACCTTGGGAAGAGTAGCACCCATCTGAAATTGAACACAGGGATGCCCACATCCCTGGTTATTCCTACAACTGCTAGCCCTGGGGTGTCCCCCCAGTTATAGCACCTTGAAGTTTCCTTGCATCCTAGGTGTGTGATCATCTTCTGGGCCCCCCATGTGCTGGGTTTGATCATGCTTACTGGTGTCATGGGCACACTCTCACTGTTTAATGTCCTCTTTGGCCACCATAAGGATATGGGGACTGCTGGGGTTAGTGGCCCTGTACCGGCACATCCTCGAAGAACTAGGCCAGTGTGGCTTGGGTGTTGGATGCCAATGTTCTCTAGCAAGATTTCAATCAACATAGGCCTGACCATAAAACTCCCCTAGGAAGATAAAGTCCTTGAGACGGGCCTCTAAGCACAACAGTCTTAAGGTAATGGCTGGCCACATGGCCAAGGTCAGAACAATGCGCTCAGGACCTGAGCCTTCTCCCCAACCCCACTTTCCAACACAGAAATATGCACTAGGGTTGTGGGGCTCGTAATTAACTATTTGAGTCTCTAACCAGGCCTGACTATGGTATTTTAGATGGAGAAGTTCTGCTGTATAGAGAGCCAACCCCAGGGAAGACAAATTGTACATTATCAGATTCTGACACCACTCAGTTGGATTGGGAAATTGTGGTTGACAAAAAAATAAAATGTCCTGTAGCCTCCAGTACCCACTGATAGACTCTGGCACTGTTAGGACATAACCTAGCACTGTGGACTAAGGAAACTGGCCCTGTGTATTTAGCCTGTAGGAGGTCCTCATAGGCATAAGCCTGAGAGCCGCATGGGCAAGGGTCCCTGGACTACCACCCCAAGAGCCTCAAAGTCCTAGCAAGAAAGGTAATAGCCTCATGTGTAGGAATTATCTTGAGGGAAGAGCCAGGAAGAAGTTTGCCTTATGGAAATCTGGAACCAGGAGGTTGGGGTCTGAAAGTCTGCGCAGAACTCACATAGACGGCTGCTGCTACAGCTGCCTGGACCCAGCCACCACTGCTGCTGCTGCTGCTTTTAGATGGCTGGAAGGTGCCCAGTTTTTACCTCCTTGATAAATTTAAAAGAAAGGAAAGGACAGATTAGCAAGTGAAAGGGGTCCCATATCACTCACTGCTCTGAAGCCTGACATTCTCCTGGCTGACTCGCCAAAAGATTTAACCTGGGGAGTGTACTCAGCTCCCAGTTCCGAAGACATTCTTGACCTCACTAACCCTGAGGAATGGGGAAAGGGGTCCCGGAGGCGCTGTGAGTTTGCCGTTTGAATAAATATCATGGATCCAAAGAGTTTTGCAGAAAAGCAATTTATTAGAGAGAGAAAGAAGAGAGCTCCCATGCTGTAGTGGGAGGGCACCCAGAGAAGGACTCCATACAGGTAGGAGCAGTTGGAGTTTTAACCCGTGAGTTACTCCCGCCCCATTCATGTTCTTGTCCAATGAGAGGAGTTCTTTCATACTTCCTCTGGCGTGATTGATCTTCGACTCTGATACCAGATTGGCTGCTTAGTCGACAACTCTGAGTTACAGAACCCCCTCTTCCCAGAGATTTTGTGGGGTTTTTTTCGGACAAACAAGCCTCACCTCGCTTTCTCTACCTAGCCCACCTGTGGGAAACCCAGACAAAGAACTTTACATTTGAAATCCCTCTAGTTCCCTGATGGAAGTGTGGAGCCAGGAAACTCCTGCCTTTGAAACCACACCCCTCGTGAACCCGGGAACAGAAGTCACTCAGTGCCACTACACTCTAGCCTGGGTGACAGAGCGAGACTCCATCTCAAAAAAAAAAAAAAAAAAAAAAAAAAACGTTTCAAAGGTGCCATAGATTCAACAATCAGTGTTCTGAATATACAGAATGCCCAGTAGTCATCTCCTATGGAAAATAAATAAAAAAATAAAGATGCTAATTTGCAAACTCAAATACAGTCTACTTGAAAATTTCATGTTGCCTTTAATTTAACCTTACGGATATCTGAAGATTGTGAAGACTGAATAAAATGGAGATTTTTAAATGAAAGTATTGACATAAATTGTGAACTATAAAACAGCTGTTAGATTCAGTACTTTGATTTGTAAATGAAAAGATATTCCCTTTGGAAACACACTACCCTGTAAAATTAAATCAGTTTCAGGGGGAGACATTTTGCCCTTTATTGAACAGATGACAGCATTCCGATTAGTAAAGCTGACACAGAGCAGAACTCTGGCTTTTATTGACTTGCTCCCACTTCATTTTCTCATAAAATGTGTCTAGTTTTTCATATATATTAATCCTGAAGATTGAAAAATGTAGAAATACTGTGCATTTATCTTTTTCAGTTAGAGTTATTTGTCAAATTTATATGTTCTTCTTTTTGGGGTACCTTTAGTACTAATAGAAGTGGCTATCAATTTGTAACAATCTGCTTTCATGCAAATACATCTGTGAAAGTCCATAACATGGTTGCCAAGCTGGTTTAACACGCTGCTGTAAATGACCATATATTTAAAGTACTTAATATACTATAGAAGTCCCTTACATTTGATCTTGCACTGGCACACTTTGGTTTACTTAAAGGGCAGAATTTGAAGGAAATGTCAACTTCAGATCAAACAGAAAATGATATTACAACTTAGTGTTGACAGCATCTGTCTAAACCCATTTAAGGGAAACAGCATCAGCTTTCTGCAGGTAGCTAACCCAGTACTGCTTGCTTGTCCCTGACAAATGAAGGGTAGAACTTATACAATTTTAATGGAAAGAAAAAAGACCTTTTTTGTCCCAGAGCCCTCACCCTTCTCCTTTCAGAGGCTTTCTTTTCATTTTATGTCCTTGTACACCATCAGAAATACACATAGAAATCTTTATGTGTATATATATGTATGGATTATATACATGCATGCTTGTGTACATCATGCACGTAGCTTGTGATTCCAGCAATAATGGTGTATGTGTCTGTGTGAGTGTGTGTGTATGCCTAGTTATATTGCAGGAGCCACAAGCTAAATGTCTACAAGATTGAGGTACATAATAATGAGAAAAATGGCTAGAGTATATACATATTTGTGTGCTTTCTGAGTAATAAAAATTGCATCAATAAAAAAATCAAGAACATAAATGTCTGTACCATTTGAATCAGGAAACCCTTGCTCAGATACTTCCGTACTTGATTATGAGGAATATGTTGCCAGAGAAGCAAAGATCCATGTTTTATGTAAAATTGTTTGTTTTGTTGTACATAAACCTACTTAAAAAAAACTATACTAGATGCATAGAATATTTCTGACAAATTCTGCCAAATGTCTGCCAATTCAATACCTATCAAAACAAAATAAAATAATTTCCTCTCCAAATTGGTTTTATAAATTTAGTGTTACATGACTGAGGTGTTTTGATGAAAAGAGTCAAACTCTGTAAAGTATTTTAAGAGATTTGTTCTGAGCCAAATATGAGTGATTAATGGCCTGTAATACACCTCTCAGGAGATCCTGAGAATATGTGCCCAAGGTGATTGGACTACAAATTGGTTTAATATATTTTAAGGAGACATAAAGCATCAATCGATATGTGTAAGATGTATATTGGCATGGTTCAGAAAGATAGGACAACTGGAAACGGGCTTCCAGGTGATAGGTGGATTAAAAGATTTTCTGATGGGCAATTGGTTGAAAGAGTTATTATCTAAAGACCTAGAATCAATAGAAAGGAATGTCTCGGTTACAAGAAGGGATGTAGGCCAGGCGTGGTGGCTCACGCCTGTAATCCTAGCATTTTGGGAGACCAAGGTGGGTGGATCCCCTGAGGTCAGGAGTTCAAGATCAGCCTGGCCATCATGCTGAAACCCCATCTTTAAAAAAAAAAAAACAAGAAGGGGTGCGGAGACCAAGGTTTTATTATGCCAATGAAGCCTCCAGGAAGTGGGCTTCAGAGAGAGTAGACTGTAAAGGTTTCCTATCAGAGTTAAAAGAGGTTCTATCAGTCTTAAGATCTCTGTTTTAATGTTAGTGCTGGTCAGTTGTGACGCATGTCTGACCCTCCATGTGCCATCCTAGTTTGAACTAGTTTTTCAGGGTAATTATGGAAAGCCTTTGGTAGAGGAGGGGTCTATTTAGATGGTTAAGGGGCTTATTATTTTATTTTGGTTTATAGGCATAAGATATCTTCTAATTTTAAAAGTCTAAATTAACTAAATTTTAATTTTTAGGCTTAAATTAATTAGTAATGATAAAATTGAGGAGCTATTTTTACACAAAAACATTCATCCCCCTTCCAGTTCATTTAACAACTAATTGTTACATTGTTCTTAAAGCCAGTGCACAGTTTCCAAACACAATAATCTACTGTAAATATAAGGATCAACCTAGTTCTAATACATTGAAATAGCATTCAAGCCTTGGGTTTGAGACAGTATAGAGAAGAGACTTGGTTCTGGCAGACAAAAAAGACATGATCAGACTGCCAGTTAGTCTCATATGTCTGGGCATACTCCCTCCCCTACCTTCTTGCCTACCTTAACAAGCTGACCCAAGTTACCTAATAGAAAGCTACCCCTTCCTAACTTAGCTGACTAGGCTGAATTCCTAACCTTAAAGGGAAAAAACTAATCATTTAGCTCCTTGAGTGATGTCTTCCAGGGTCGCTAAAGCAGGACTCTGGCATTTCTGATAAGAATCTGACCAAATGGAGTTGAAAACTTACCACCTCTACATGCACACACATCACTCTTTTCTCTGACTTAGGTTCCTTAAAATGGCAAGAGCTCTGCCTTTCAGGAATTTAACACCAGGATCTCTTTTCTAGTTGTTGGTGGTGGTTGTTGTTTACCAAAAGTTTATCTTTGCATTACTGTTTTGTTATTTGTCAATAGGTTTTGGGGAACAGCGGGTGTTTGGTTACATTAATATGTTCTTTAGTGGTGATCTCTGAGATTTTGGTGGACCCATCACCCAAGCAGTGCTCAGTATACCCAGTGTGCAGTCTTTTATCTCTCACCCCTGCTCTCACCCTTTCCCCCAAGTCCCCAGAGTTCGTTGTATCTTTCTTAGGCCTTTGCATCCTCATAGTTTAGTTCCTACTTGTGAGTGAGAACGTAAGATGTTTGGTATTCCATTCCTGAGGTATTTCAGTTAGAATAATGGTCTCCAGCTCTATTCAGGTTACTAAAAATGCCATTATTTCATTCCTTCTTATGGCTTAGTAGTAGTCCATGGTGTGTATATATACTTACTATATATAGATATAGATATATCACAATTTCTATCTGCTCATTGACTGGTTGGTTTGGGGCTGGTTCTATGCTTTTCCAACTGTGAATTGTGCTGCTATAAATGTGTGAGCAGGTTTGTAGCTGCTCCCTTAAAATTGTCAAGCAGCAAGCCTATTAAACCTTGTCTGAGAAAAATGTATGTTTGTCCTGGTGTTAATTTTTTTTTTACATGAGAACCAGAGAACTTGTATTAACAGGTTAATATGTTTAATAGTATGATATAATTACTAATGAGGACAAAATTCTTTGTCTGTTTATTTGCTCCCTAAACATGGTAAATTCATAAGAATTAGATTCTGCTTGTATTGGTGGTTTATTGATACTAGAAAAGAGATGCTTGTTTAAATCTTAATAAAAAGTATTTTGGGCTCATTTCTTTTCAAGTATTCTTAATTTGCAGCAGAGGAAGAATATTCAGGAAACTAGAATATTATAAAATTTAGTAGTTTAGTTGTTGTGACATATAGATATTGCAATTCTAATTATTTATGATTAATATACTAGGATATTTCAAAATAACAGTTACATTTTTAAAATTCTTAGAATCGTATCTGTTTATTCTTGTTTTTAAATTATTTATTTATTTATTTTACAAATTTCTTCCCAAAATGTATAGGTCAAGAATTTAGAGGCTTCCCCTATACGCTGACTATAGCTAATTGTGCAAGGTGTGAAAATGATTTGGCTGAAATGTTCATTCACTTTAGCTCCATGAATCCAAACTTTACCTCAGTGAATGTTCCGGTGAGCCAAGACCATAGGTACAACAATTACGATTCATCTCTTTTTTATGTGACTTGACAAATACCATGTTAGAACTTTGAGACAATACAAATGGATATTGAATCCAGTTGAACATTATTATATCAACGACTTGAAAACAGCAACGATGCTTGCATTTTCAGCAGATAGAGATATTGTTAAAAGTACACATTCCTCAGTGAGCTTAGATACCACTTAAAAGTGTATGTCAGCCACAGACAATTACTAAATATATACAAAGACAGACTCAAAGCCATTTAATGCAGCTGCCCCTGCCTTCTTTTTTCTCCTTTGAATTTCTTTCTCTGCCTGTTGAAAACCTATCCAGATCCCTTCCCTTTACCTTGGGAATTCTTGAGGCGTTTCGTATATTTTTCAGAAGCTCCCCCAGAATTTCTGTATAAATTCAGCAACTATTCTATAGTAATCTATAGGATATGTTTAGATAGTGGCACACAGTCTTAGCTGTGTTCACTACATTTTGATGCTGCGTACACTATGTTTGAAGCAGTGAGTGACAGATGTTTCAAGGACCATAATGAATTTGATAATGTATCACTTAGCAGAGAAGCCCAACAGAAATTTTGTAACCAGGCTGCTTGTCACCAAAGGCAACTAGTTGGGGCTGGAGTGCCTCAGTGGCCAGAGGGGATTAATAATCTAAGGTAAAACTGAAATCTACTCACTGGACATCTCATATAGCCATAGCCTAAAATTTAACATACAGAATACTTCCTCTAAGTCATCTTTAAGAAGTAAAATTATGTCAAGAAAAATGTTATAATTATTCATGAATATAGATGCGTTGCACTTTTCATTTTCTCATTGATATTTAAAAGAAATATTTCTCTGGTTTTTTATGTTTCTGACTTCATAGATATGGGCATGAAGCTTAATATATACAATCAATAGTTTTTTAATTTTAGTAAATTTTTTTTTTTTTTTTTTGAGATGGAGTTTCGCTCTTGTTACCCAGGCTGGAGTGCAATGTCACAACCTCGGCTCACCGCAACCTCCACCTCCTGGGTTCAAGCAATTCTCCTGCCTCAGCCTCCTGAGTAGCTGGGACTACAGGCATGCACCACCATGCCCAGCTAATTTTTGTATTTTTAGTAGAGACGGCATTTCACCATGTTTACCAGAATGGTCTCAATCTCTTGACCTTGTGATCCACCCGCCTCAGCCTCCCAAAGTGCTGGGATTGTAGGCGCTAACCACCGCGCCTGACCTTAATTTTAGTACATTTTTAAACATGTATTTACTTCTTTAGTTTATGTGCACTATAAATATTTCAACTTTGTTTCAAAGCATTAAGTTACAGTAGCAAACAAATATGTCAGTGTGTGTGTGCACATGTATGTGCTTATGTGCATTTGTATGCATGTATTTGGGGGGAAACTTTCTTCCTAATAGATATAAGTAACTAAAGCTAAGTTTGTAAAACCCAGACGAGTCAATTTTCCTCTATTCATTTCAGTGAGATTTGCTAAAAATATCTACTATTACTGGATGCAGAAAACTCATTCAAAGATCCACTATCCCATTCATGTGCAGATCCTCTTTTCTCTCAGTAGGAAACATATAAAATTAGTCCATTCATTTGAAGATATTCTGGGCTTATTTTTAAATTAACATTTCAAAAAATTAATACATTATTAATCTCCTGTTTTAATGTAATATTTCTAAGTATTGCTACGTGTACAGCTGCATTCTTCTGATATATATGTATTTAATCTTTTAAATTGAGTGACTAGTTTCCCAACATTAAGACATCTTAATAAATGCTGCAGAATTTTGAATGAGAAAATAATTATTTCTTTCCCAAGCAAATAAAAATAATTTTGAAAGCATTTCATATAGTCTTTAATTTGAAGAATTACTTCTCTTTAGCGAAACATTAATAAATTTTATTATCTAAATTTCTTTTCAAACTATTTAATTTATATAAATTATTTTTCAGAAACTTCCTGTGACAAAGATTTGACTTTTAGATATCAATTCTACATTGTTGTCTTTATCTAACTTAATAAAATTAACTTAAAATGTTCTCAATAATATTGTCATAATAATTATAATAAGGGCGATGTCATTGATGGCTTGGAATAAAGGATTTTCTGAATACAAGAGAATAGTATTACATCCTACAAGTAATTTTTTGTGTAATCTTTAGCCACTGCTTACTCTTACCATTTTAATAATTTCAAAAACTTCAACTCTTAAGCAATTACCTGAGACAACATCTAGTAGCTACAAGTCTTACCTTTGTGCTAATTGTCTCGTTATCAACTTGGTTAAACTGGAAATAGTTTCCTATAATCTTTTGTTTTTTTTTGTATGTTTTTGAGCTATAGTTGGTTAAAAGAGAAGCTAGGACAAAATTTAGGAGTGGGGAAGAAATCAGAGATTTTTATGTCTAAGCAGTATTTATGTTCAAGTACAGTGATATCAGATATAGAAGTGCTTCAGGCCTGCATTGTTTTTAACCTAGCTCCTCTTCCTAATGGCTGGCTTGCTAACCAGCAGCAGCCCCAGACACCATGGATAGAACCCATGCAGTGAACCGTGTAGTTTTACCTGTGGACAAAGATTGTAGCACTTGGCAAAACATGGCAGGACCAAACTTCACTTTGGAAAACTCAGTTTTTCTGTGATTTTACATTATTATTCTACAAAATAAAGGTAATAGAACTATCTTAAAAATTTGAGATTAAAATACTAATCATTAGAAAAAGCAATTTATATACATCACATTAAATTTATGTCATCAGTATTTTTTACTAGTATCAGCTTCCTACCAACATACTACCCATAATAAAGTCAGTTATTTTTCCTAAGTTATTTTTCCTAAATTGGGACATTTTGATTCAGATCTTCGAAATTATTTTATTTATGTTAGGTTTTATTCATTTATTGGAGGCTGTTCTCTGATATGAGACATTTCATTTTACATTCCTGACATGGTCTATACCGTACCAAGCCTCAGAAGGGTAAATATGCAAAGTAGCACTATAAAGGCAAAGTTTAATTGTGGTGAGAGGGAAACTGAGAAATTGAAGCCCCCAAATTGGTAATGAGAACAATAGTAATATGATATAATATCAAATATGATATAATAAAATAACATGTTAAGTCCACATTGTGGATTGAATTGTGTCATTCAGAAAAATACATTGAAGCCCTAGCCCCTGGTACCTATATATGTAATATCTTTTGGAAATAGGGTGATTGTGGATATACTCTAGATAAGATGAGGTCAGAATGGTTTAGGGTGGGTTCTAAAGCAGTGACAAAGCTTTTCCTAAGAGAAACTCTAGGGATATTTATGTTCAGAGACACACATGCACAGGGAAGAAGGCCATGTGAAGGCAGAAACAGAAATAGGAGTGATGTCACAAACCAAGGAACTTGATGCCAAATTGCCAGCAACAGCCAGAAACTAGTTAAGGGGCAAGAAAGGATTCTTCCCTAAGCCTTCAGTGGGAGTATGGCCCTGCTGACACTTTCATTTGAGAGCTCTAGTTTTCAGAAGTGTTTGAGAATAAATTTCCATTGTTTTAAGCCACCAGGTTTCTGGTAATGTTTTACCACAACCCTAGGACAGTAATATAGCCAGTTTTTACAAAGTATTCTCATTAAAACACTAGATCTGCAGAATTTAAATAGATTACTTCAGGGAAAAAAAGTTTGTATTCAAATAAATGTGCAGTAGCCTAGGTTTTATTTGTTAAATTGAGTGGGTTTAATTGTTGTATTAAAATGCATGATGTGTGCATTCTTAAATTTATATGACATTTTCAAAGCCATTTGGGGAAAAAAGTATTTTAATGTAGTATTCACGAGATTGGCTTTCTTAAATGATAAACTTTTGAAAACACTGCCTAAATTCTAAAAACAAAATGTATATTCAAATAGTATTTACACATAATGAAGCAAGTCTTATTTCAGAATTATAAAATTCTGGTAAAATATTAGACAATATATTACTGTTATAAAACAAAAGCATAAATAAGACAAGTGTCAATGTTGTAATCATATGTATCGTGAAGATATTCAACAGAAAAAAACAGGCTGCTATCCATAAATTCTGTAGAAATAAGAGAATATTAACAGTAAAGCTCAAGAACCATCTACCATCAGGAATATGGAACTTTGTATCAATAATTTTTTATTTTTATTGCCAAATATTGATCTGAAAATTCCAGTCAATGCAATCACCTAAAACATATTAAGAGTTATAATTATTCAAAATGAGAATATTGAATTATCATGTCAAAAACATTAGACAAGTTAATTTTAAGAAAGTATTTAATTGAAGAAAGAATGATTTGCTAATAGGGAAATCCTCCTTCTCCCAAGTAGAACAGGTTCACAGAGACTCTAAGACTTCCACATGGTTGGAGATTTGGCTACTTGTTACAAGGCTAGGTTACTGTCCATTTTCATTTCCAGTTAGATTACAGTTCAGTATATATGGACAAACCTTTACGCTGAACTTAAAATACATAAGGCAGCAGCTTTAGGCTAAACTTAATTATTCCTCTCCTTTGGTTAATCTCTCAAAATTAAGAAGTTGATTAAAACTGTAGGCATTGATGTCATAATTTCATCATTGTAAATTAGCTAACTTGGTTTTAATTCCACTGGGAAATAGCAAAACAGTGGGTTTTGTAAGGTGAAAACAAGCAAAGAGAAAACAAAAAAAATAACTGATTGTTTACTTCAGGTCACTCTTCTGTAAGGGTTAGAGCAGAAAGTACTTCCTTATTATTCTGTAATCTCCTGTTTTCAGAAGACAAAAAGAGCTTTGTTTGAGATCTCTCTGCTTCCTTAGAGTTCCCATTGGATTATGTGGCATTTAGCAGGAGTGATTCCATTTTGGTTTGGTCTGATCTACTGGGGCCTAGTGCATGAGCTCCGCCTAAAATAATGACCTCATAATTTTTTTAACAATTGTATGCAGAAAACCTGATCTACCACAAATGCCTTAGAGAACCAGTTGAAAAATAATAAAATCTAATGAAGTCATTATGAATTTCATCAATTTTAATGGTATATTTAATTGGTTTTTCATAATGGATAAAGATACAAACTATATGTAGTAAGTATATAGCATAGTATATTATTAATATATAAAATTCAAGTTTTTTATTAAGATATCTTAGGAAAAAACTAGAAAAAAAATCTAAAGTTTCATATAAATCTTTTTGTTAGGCAGAGGTATAATAGATGATTTCCTCACGGCAGTTTTTCAAATTATTTCTGTGGAATATGGGCTAATTATACACAAACACACACATATATAATTATTTATATAATTTATGAGGAAAAAAGTTCCCATAATGTGAGTTATGTTATTTTTATTTAAATGACACATGTAAATGAAATTTCATTTAGTAAAAATGAAGAATAATAGTTTTGTCTCATTTCAGCTATAAATTTCCCCTCCGGTTTTCCCTTCTCCTTGCCCTCTTATTTCTTCTCCCATTCTTGCCCAACCTCCTCAATCCTAGTCTTTTCCTTTTTGTTCTTTTTAAGTAACATTAATTATGGAAAAATTAATATGGGAAAAACTTGGTATTTGAATGTTTTTTGAGTAATGTCAATTATTTAGACTGACATTCAAATGTGGAGCTTTAGATTGTGTGCATTTTTTTCTACATTGCATGAATTATAGAGGAAAGGTTTCTGAATGGTAATAATTGTGTCATTCAAAGGGCAAGATATAACTTTGCATAATCACTGGGGGAGGTCCATTTTCCATTTTCATCTACTTTTTCTCTTTCCTTTTCAGTTACTTTTAAGATTAGGATGGTAGGACTAAAACAGTTGGGCAAGTGCAGGCTTAAGAGAAAATCTGGGCTCTGGAACATGATTCTATAACAGCTGAGCTTCACTCTTCTTACTGGGCAAAGGGTTGTGTGGTGGTCAAAGAGGAGAGGTATTCTTAAGGGACATGGGGTTGGTGTGACAGGAACCAATTACAACCTAAATGACTACTCAGGAAAACAGATGTTTCACAAATGCCATAGAGCACAATCAGTACACCAGTTGGGAGAACAAAGCCCACTTCACTTCCAAGAAACAAATCCTGACAGATTACTGAAGAGGACTTTGCTTTGGTTTCATTTTGTGTTAATGTAAACTAAACCCCAATCTGATTTCCTACAGGTATCTTGGGGAGAGTGACCCTCTCTTGTCTTCCTGGTTCATAAAATTTCTTGGAGTTTCTCTAAATATCAAATGCTACTCCCCTGGCTATGTCACTTGAGTGGGAAAATAGTCAAAGATATTTTTGTAGCAATATCCATGTTGTAGTGATGTACTCAAGGCATACAATAAAGTAGATAAATATATGAGATGCTGTTCTTCTGTTTAAAGCTGGACCGCAGGAATGCTTGTGCATCAACAGGCAGGACCTCTTTGACATTCTACATCCAAAAGACAAATACTAGGAAACATGAAGTCAGTAAGAAAATCTAATTTTCTTAGTTTGCATTGTATGTTGTTAAAAAGATGATTATCTTTGGATTGTATACTTTAAAAATAGTAAAAATGGAAACAAGAATAACAAAAGTTATACAATTATTAATACCATTGTACAATTTTTAACATTTTAGATAATTTTTCTACTGCTTAAAGCCATAGGAAGTAGGAACTACAGCATTTTTCAACAGATCTTAACCATCTTTTGGATTAAAAAAGCTTTCACTGTCTATGCTAGCATTCAATAATGCTAGTTTTCTTGCATTCTGCATCTTAGACTCAATTTGCTCAGTAGGCAGTTATCTGTATGGTTTTTAGATACACAGGAGGCATCATTACGTTCCATTGAGTGGGAACTTAGCTATGGGCAAGAAAGTACTCTAACCTAGTGTTGCCAAATAAAGTACAAAGGGGATTTTTAATTTCTCCTTCTGAATTCAATACAAAAAGTTTAATAGGTGATACAAATGCTCCCGATACCTAAGCCCAGAGGGTCTTGTTCAGTGCAGTTGTTTGAACAGACCTTATAAATTCTAATGCTATGTAGGCACTGAGTATTTTACTTTATCTTCGCTTTCTTGGCTTTTTTTTGTTCAAAAATATTTTTAAAATAGGCAAGCACATCTTTTAGAGTTTTTAAAGAGACTTGGTTACACTGCAGAAATGAAGATACACTGATACTCTAATACAATGTGATTTGAAAAACAACAGTTACATAGAAGCTTAGAAAGTACTCTGAGTTTTATATTACCATTATTGAAACTAGAGAGAATGTAAAATTATAACTTAAACTAACAATTATAGAATGTAAATTAATTAATACAGTAGACCCTTGTGTTAGTCTGCGTTCTATAAAAGGATATCTGAGGCTAGGTAACGTGTTTATTAACAAGTAGGTTTATTCGGTTTATGCCTCTGTAGGCTGTTGGAAAATCGTGGCTTCTTGTGAGGACTTTAGGCTGCTCCTGTAAGGGGCAAGGTGGGTGGTGATGGGCGGGGAAGCCTGCCCCAGCTCCCAGAGCTTGGGGGTGCTTGGCCTCTCTCACCCGCCCGGAGGCTCGGTGAGTGCGCCGTGAGTTTACTGTTTGAATAAACATCACAAAGA
>PVKP010042387.1:0-18100 GCA_004027715.1 Plecturocebus donacophilus
ACTTCATGGGGTGGTTGGGAAGATTAAATAAAATTATGCTTAGAAAACAAATTGCAAATGACAGCCACCCCATCATGTTAAGAGCTCTTCAAACCCTGTCCCCGGCTTGTTTGCTCTTCAGGGTCATCCCAGGGAGGTTCCACGTTTATCCCTCCTCCGTGAGCTTTGGGGTACACATCCTTCCACCTCTGAGCCCCCCAGGCAGATTTAGGAGAGTCATTTCAACACAAATAAAACAAAGCTTGGGAAACCTGACGCCTGCTCCTTTGGCTTCCAGCACAGAGCCAGGTGGGGTAATTATTGCTGTCACTGAAACATAATTAATAAGCATCCCTGCAATTTTGGCAGCCCCACTCTCTGGAGTTCAAAGTGTATTCCTGTAACCACCTCCTCTTTCCTCACTTCCAGCTACCAAATCCACCTAACAACTCAACGCCCAGAGAGGTTAAGCCACTTGCCTGCGGACACCCAGCACCTAGGCTGGGTGCCTATTCCCAGGCTAGGTCTGTGGCCTCCTGAACAGAACTGGGGAATGGTGTGTGCTGTGGAGAAGGTGACCCCCCTTCCTGCCCATCCTCTCCCTGACAGGCTTTCCCCTTCCTCAGATGGACAGTGGGGGTGGGCAGCTGTGGGTTCCAGGAGGTAGCCTGTGGACAAAGGGAGGGAGAAGAAGGCAGGGAGGGGAGGCAGAGTTGCTCAGGGTCCCGAATGAATGGGCCTGGAGCTGGAGAGGCCCAGGAAATAGGCAAAGTCTCAAGATAGGGTGGCCAGGCTGGTCTTCCCTCACATCTCCCCACAGAGACCCACCTCTACTTACAGTCTGTGTGGGGACCCAGGTGTCCAGCCAGCCTGGAGCTCCTGCCGCTGGGCCGTGCTCCCCTGATGCGATTGGGCTCTCAGCTGGGGTTCCTGGGGCTGGGCCGTCCAGCACCCCGTGATGGGGCGGGGCCCATGGGGAGGCTCCCACCAGCCCTCGGATTCCTCAGGGCCGCAGGGGTGTGGAGCTGGTTGGGCCGGTTCTTCACCCTCCTCCCCAAGTACTTGTCTGTACCCCAGTAGGGTGACAGTGATGTAGTAGCGGGTCCTCCTGGAGGAGGGACATGTGTGTAGGGTCTGGGCAGGCTCTGGCAAGGCAGTCCCTGGGGTGTCAGGCTTGCCCTTTGTTCCCTCTGCCCTGGGGAAGGATGCAGGGTGGGGCAGCAGGGGTGCGTCTTCCAGGTTGCTGGGTAGCTCAGGCCTCAGAGGGACCTCTGGGGCTGTGGGTGGGGACTGCTGACAGGTGCAGCCTGAAGGTCCCTGATCCCCATGTCCAGGAGCAGGCCCTGGGGATGGGGGGTGCCTGGCACCAGGAGGCTCTTCTGAGGCCATATCCAGGGCCAGGTTCTCAGGCCCCACAGAGGCATGGCTGGCCAGGTCGAAGGAGCTGCCCACTGCTGGCCTCTGTAGGCGCCCCAGGGACTTAGCAGGACCCCCTGAGATGCGCTGTCGCTTCCAAATCCAGAAATCACCATGGCCACCTACATGGATGTCCCATTCTGAGCAGCTCTGGGCTTGGGCCTGGGGGGAAACAGAGGCAGACATTGAGAGAGGCAGGGTAGAGTGACAGCTCCCCCTGCCTCCAGGCACCCCTGGTACCCGGCACCTTCCCTGTCACAGGGAAGCTCAACAGGGCTCTGACACCAGCGTAAGCCACCCCAGGGTGGCTGCTAAGGCCACCAGAGCCGGACAAAGGGACAGAACTCTGGGAAGGCCCTTCAGCATTTAACTTGCCCCTTCCCATTCCACACAAGAGAAAGGCGTGGCCCAAAGAGGACGGCGACATGACTAAGCTTACACCGCACGGCGGTGAGGACTCCACACTGCCTCCCAGGTGACAAGGCACCCAGGGCCTGGCCGGCCATGCCTCCCAAAGGGTGGGGATCTCAGCTTCCTCGCAGTCTTGAGGTGCTTCCCTAGGCCTGCAGCCGCGCGAGGGCTGAGGGCTGGGTAGGCAGGCCTGCCTCAAGTGCCCTGGCCTCTGCCCACTCCGGGCTACCAGAGAGACTGTGGCCGCCTCTCTCATACCCTCCCAGCTTAAAACAGCACACCTGGGAGGATGTACCTGGGACATAGGGGAGCCAGGGAAGAGGGTTTCCTTGAAATGGGACAACACCTGACCTCTTCTGCTCTCTTCCCCTGGGGTCCAGCCTGGCTGTGGGGATAAGGGGAAAGGGCTCAGCACCCCAGACCCAGATACTACCCCCTAAACCACCCATTTTAAAAGATGGGCTGTGTTCTTGGCAGCAGAGGAGGTCAAAATTCCTCCTAGCAGGGGTCCTTGATGCTAAATGCCTTAATTTACTCATCTATGAAACAGATGCAGCCTCTCATTCCCCAGGGGCTGACCTCCTCAAGAGACAAGAGTACAGCGAAGAACCTGGAGGCTTGGATCGAGGCAACTTGGGCTTGAATCCCAGCCCTGCTACTTCCTGTAATAGCTGCAGTACCGTTTGCATCTCAGTTTCCTCATGTGGAAAATGGGTGTGATAATAACAGTACCTGCCTCCTGGGAGTATGGTACCAATGGTATAAGACAGTCCGTGTAGACTGCCCAACACATACATAGGCAATTAAACACTGGCAATTACTCATGGTATTCAAGACCCAAGACAGACGCACGGCTGCTTAAGCCACCTCCAGAGGAGGCTGCCCTCGCTCCTCCCAGGGCAGAACACTCTCTCACTGTTCAGTTCAGGGTCCAGGTCCCCACCGCAGATGAGGAAACTGTGGCAGGAGGTTAAGCCTCTCCCCTGAGGGGCCTGCCAGGGCATGGGAAAAAGGGACCAAAGATGGAAGGCAGTCAGACCAAAGAAGAGGATGGAGAGAAACGGGGCCTCTCTGCCCCCACATCCCTCCCCAGACAATCCCAGCTTTAGAAAGTCACATTTCCTGAAAGTCCAGGCCCCATCCATGTGAGATGTTCCATATCCATTACTTTATTTCCCACAACAGCCTTGAGAGTGGGGCACTATTGTCCCCGTTTTGCAGACGGGAACACTGAGGTTTCAAGCAGGGGAGCAATCTGCCCAGGGTCACATGGTGGATCAGTGGCAGAGGGAAGCCTGGAGCTCCAGTTGTCTGACTTGTTGGTCCAGGTTCTCACGGCCTGCTCAGCCCTCCCAGAGCTCCTGCCCTCCCCACTCCCTTTTGGATTTTCTCCTACCTTGAGGCTGACATTGCTGGTGGTACACTGGGCTAGGTCAGAGCAGCTCCGGCTACCCCGAGGCCTGGGAAGGAAACACAAGGGGAAGAGAATGAAGTAGCTGCCTCCTGTCCCAACACCATCAGCCCCAGCCTTCACCCAGAGTCCTCTCCCCTAACCTTTTCTCAGGGCCCACAGCCCAGCAGGATGCATTCCTAAAACATTTTGGGGAAGGTCTATGGGCCGCCTCCTCTCTGCTCCCTCTTCCAGCTGTCTGTCCACTTTACCCCCAGAGGCAAAGAAAGAGACAGGAATGGGCTTGGATGCAAAATGGGGACTGGGCCTGTATTGGGGCTTGAACATGGGGAAAGACAGTGCCCGATAATGCAAAAGTTGGCCATTTGCTGAGGCCCTCCTGTGTGCCAGGCTTGGCACTAGGCATTGTGCCTACATGATCTCCCCTAAGCCTCACAGCAATCCTAGAAGGTGAATATTAGTGCCCTCTGTTTTTTAGATACGGAAAGTGAGGCCCAGAGAGGTGAAATGACTTGCTTAGACTCCACTCCAAAGGTTGGCTGGACACCACGGCACGAATGGGGGCAGGTGGGAAAGCGCCTTGGCTCCTCCTCTGCTCACTCTGTGCCCTCAGCAATAAGCAGGGATCAGAGGCCGCTGCCTCCGTACCAGGGTCCCATTCCCAGGGCTGGTGAGAATGGAGGGCAAGTGCAGCATGGCCAAGAATCATCACGCTGGCTCTTCCGGGAGCCTGAGCAAACCCTCCCCACCCCTGACTCATTTGCACTTCTAAGTCCAGAGAGGGAGGGGCAGTGCCACCTGGGCCTATAGGGCAGGTTTCTGCCAGACAGGGTAAAGGGGGAGGGCGTGTCTTCCAGGCGGGGGCGGGCAGGGCACTGGCTGGGTGTGGACACCCCAGGGCACCCAGGCTTCCAGGCATAGGGTGGCTGGGCCCTCCTCTCCTCTCTCTTTAGGGTGAGAAAGCAGTACAAACCCCTGCCCTCATTTTGCCCCCACCACACCCCCACCCCTCCTAGCTGAAGACAGCTGTGCCATGATAAGATCAGAACAAATTGCCAGGTAACTGGGCAGACACATAAACAACCATGCATGAGAGCACACCCCATGCTCTTCATGGATATAGGGCCAGTGAGCTACACGGCTCCCTTGGATTCTCAATACTGCTTTCCCCGCCTTTCGACTTGACCTTCTACAGGATGTTTTTCCTTCTGTTTAAAACATTCTAAAGTTTTAAAAGAGCACAAGGAGCCATGCGTGGTGGCTCACGCCTTTAATCCCAGCACTTTGGGAGGCCGATGCAGGCAGATCAGGAGGTCAAGAGTTCAAGACCAGCCTGGCCAACATGGTGAAACCCCACCTCTACTAAAAATACAAAAAAGTAGCTGGGCATGGTGATGTGTGCTTGTAGTCCCAGCTATTCAGGAGGCTAAGGCAGGAGAATTGTTTGAACCTAGGAGGTGGAGGTTGCAGTGAGCTGAGATCGTGCCACTGCACTTCAGCCTGGGTGGCATGTGTGACTCCATCTCAAAAAAGTAAAAAGTTAAAAAATAAAAGAGCCAGGTGCAGTGGCTCACACCTGTAATCCTAGCACTTTGGGAGGCAGAGGGTAGGTAGCGTAAGCCCAGGAGTTTGAGATCAGCCTGGGGAACATGGTGAAACCCTGTCTCTATAAAAAATCAGCCAAGTATGGTGGCATGTGCCTGTAGTCCCAGCTACTCAGAAGGGTGAGGTGGGAGGATCACCTGAGCCTGGGGAGGCTGAGGCTGCAGTGAGATGTGATAGTGCCACTGCACCCCGACCTGGGCAACAGAGCAAGACCCCATCTCAAAAAACAAATAACTAGATAAATAAAAAATATAACAGCACAGGGAACATTCCACATTCACATCCAAAATTGTGGTACACTGGTACATATATTTTAATGCTTCAAGATACTCATACACACTTATTTGATCAGCCACAACACTAACACACACACACACACACCCTCAGACATCAGCTACCAGAGCACAGGCTTGAAGAGGTGAAGCAATCTGCTCAGGGTCATATAACCAGTGGCACCTACAGTTAGGAGCTGCCCCCCACCCCACTTCCTGCCAAGGGCAACAGAGCTTCAGAAATGTGGGCTCTGGAGTCAGACTGCTGAAGCCTGTGTCCCGGTTCCACCACGTCCCAGCTGTGTGACTTTGGGCAGGTGGTCACCTCTCTGAACCTTCATTTCCGTATCTGAATCATGCAGAATACCTGCTTCATAGGGCTGCTGTGAGGATTATGTGAGATAATCCAGGTAAAGTATGAAGCATGTGGCAAATAAAGGCTTATTGTTATTACAATCTAGAGCTATCTCCAGGGGTGGGGACGACAGGGCAAAATCTCTCCGTGGCATCTAAGGGCAAATGCAGTACAGTCTCAGACAGAACCTGTCAGGCTCATGACAAAGGCATATGAAGACATCAGCTGTGATGTGAGAATCAAAGTCCACAGGTGAGGGAGGAACGACTGCTTTTGCCTTTAAACTGTCTCTGCTGTCTGCAGGCTGCCTGCCTGACTTGGGAAATTGTCCACGTAAGTTGTAAAGTTTTGAAACAGCACAGGGACCATTCCACATTCACATCCAAAATCGTAGTACATTAGCACATATATTTTTATGTTTCGAGAGATACACATACATGCTTATTTGATCACTACACTCACACACGCGCACACACGCGCACACACACACTCTAGGGCCCGGGGGCGCCCACCCAGCACCCAGCCTTTCTCCATCTCCCCTCACCTATCCCGGGATTTGGCCTCCGAGGTCTCCTTCCCGCTGTGCTCCCTCCGGACCCCTAGCCCGGCCAAGAGGCCGACCAGGCAGGCCCTCGGGCCTCCGCACCGCTCAGCCATGGCGAGTGAAAGACCCGGGGCTCCGGCCGTAGGAGTACCTGACCGCCGGGGCTACCCGCATCCGCTGCATTTGCGGAGAAACGCCTCCTCCGGCCCGGCCCCCTGAGCAAACAGCGGCCCCACCCGCAGCCCATGCGGGCAGTGACCGGATCCAGATGCTGCCCATGCCCTGGGGCACTCTCCAGGACCCTCCCAACCTCATTGTTCACCCCCGACCTCGGACCGCAGACCCGAGACCTTTGGCAACAGCCCACGCCCCCACCCCGGGAGCCCCTGTTCTCCGCCGGGTCCGCGCTACATCTTCAAGCTCCTGGAGGCGCCAGGGCCCCATGCAGCCCCCGGTGAGCTAGCCCGGGAGCAAGACCTGCATGAAGTCGGGCAGGGAAAGTGGCCTGGGGCGAACAGAGGCCGGGAGGCGCGGCTGAGCGAGGGGGCTCCAGGAGGAGCCGGAGGGCTGGACCCGGGTGGCGAGTCCGGGGGCGGATCCGGAATGGGCGTGGTCTGCCCGACTGGGTGGAGCCTAACGCAAGTGGTTGGTGTCCCGCGCGGGGCCCAAGGTGTGACCGGGGTGGGCTTGGAACCTGGACCTTAGCTGCTGGTGGGACCGAAGCCCACCCTGCTGCCATCGTTCTGCCGTAGTCAGTGGGGTTCGCTCCTTCCTGTGGGAAGCACCTACGGCCAGGAGCGGGAATCCCGTCACCACTGCGGTGGGGAAGCCACTCAGAAACCTACGGGGTGCGGACGGCGCCCCCTCCCGGAAGTCGGCCGGAGAACCCCACTCTGTCAGCAAATCGCTTAATAACAGCTGTCGTCGATTGTGATCCTAACCTGGGCCTCCGGCCTCCCAGGCAGTACCGTTTTCCGCCTGGCGCTGCCTCTCTGACTCGAGTGGGGATGGGGAGCACCTTGCACATTTCAGAGGATCCTCCGGGCCTGCAAGGAGAGGGGCCATCGGGCGGGTCTCAGCTCCCCAGGGTCTCTGCTAGTTCTTTTCTGCCTGTAGCCCTAATCTGGCTGCAGCCTCCACGCCTTCCCTGAGCCTGGCACCGTTAGCCCAGAGTGTTGTGGTAACTGGCCCCGGTTCACAGAGGACATCATGCTTCTGGGTCGTGAGTGGACGCTGATATCTTGAGTCTCCTCCTTTGATACCCCCGCAATGAGGGGCACCCCCACAACGACCATGCAGGGAGTACCGGCTGAGGGGCATGTGGCAACATAGGAATGGTGAGACCCAGGTGGTGGGGGCAGCAGGACCCTCTCAGGTGTGGGGAAAAGCACAATGTGCCCATGCTGGGCAGCACGGTCAGCACCCTACAGCCCACTGGAAGGCTGTCTGTCTGTCAGTGAGTAGACAAGGAGAGCCTGGTCCTAGATGGGGCACGGAACCCAAGCCCAGCGGAGGCAGATGGCTGCAGGCACCCACCGCATGCACAGGCAGCACAGGCTCTTCCCAGCTGAGTCCCCTGACCTGCTCCCAGGTGGAGAGTGAAGTCTGGCAAATATACGGTGGCTTTCCCCCACTGCCCCACCCCCCACCCAACTGTTGAAGCTCAGGAAGCCTCAATGCATTAAAGAAGAAACGTTTTTAATTGTTCTGCCCCTGCCCCCTCCCCAGGGGAGTCCTGGCACGGCTCAGGGGGCCCACTGCTCTTGCTTTCCCCTGGGATGTCGAGGACACCTTGACCTCCTCTATGTCACAGCCCATGTGTTTCTCTGATGCCACCGCCATAAGATCTAGTGCCCCCTGGCGCCACTGGGCAAGGCAGGCCAGAGGGGCCAGGGGCAGCTGAGCGTGCACCAGGCCACAGGGCTGTGGGGCATGCAGCCGATTGTGCAGCTTCAGGTGGATGTGCTGAGTGAAGTGACTCCAACAGATCCTGCACTGGAAGGGCCGGGCCCCCGAGTGCAGGCGCAGGTGGGTCTTGAGGTTGCTGGAGCTGCTGAAGCGCTTGTGGCACACCTGATGGGAACAGACACTGGCATTCACTCTGTCACCCAGGCTGGAGTGCAGTGGCGCCATCTCGGCTCACTGCAACCTCCGCTTCCCGGATTCAGGCAATTCTCTTGCCTCAGCCTCCTGAGTAGCTGGGACAACAGGCACACACCACCATGCTCAGCTAATTTTTTTGTATTTTTAGTAGAGGCAGGGTTTCACAGTATTAGCCAGGATGATCTCAATCTCCTGACCTTGTGATCCCCCCGCCTTGGCCTCCCAAAGTGCTGGGATTACAGGCGTGAGCCACTGCGTCCGGCCGACCCCCAACTTCATTGTTCTCTCCCCAGAGACATACATCTGGATTCCCTCCTCCAGGCCCTTGGAGTGACCTTCAGTATTACCCATTCCAAGCTGAGGGATCATTTTTAATTTTCACCCCCTCTTCCCAACTCTACTTGGTCAGGAGGACTGGAGAATGGAGGCTGCAGGTGCCATCCTTCCAAGGGCCTAAAACTCCTCACCAGCCTATGGGAGTACAGGGCAGGTGGAGGAGGATCTCACCGGGCACTTGTGGGGCCGCTCCCCAGTGTGCACCAGGTGGTGCTTCTGCAGGTGGGCGAGCTGGGTGAAGCTCTTCTGGCATGAGGTACACTGGAATGGACGCTCCCCGCTGTGCACACGCAGGTGGACCTGAGGCAGATGTGGGCGAAATGCTGCCAAGTACCCAGCGCCCCCAGCAGGGCCTGAGGTCTTCTCTGAAACTCTGCCCGCTTCCCTGCAGGACCCCTTATTGGCATCGAGGCCTCTCAATCCCTCTCCCTCCCTGTCATCTCCCTCAGGGTCCATCATCCCCAGGATAATTCCACTCTTTCTGCTGCCCTGTAGGGGAGATGGCAGTGGTCAGAAGGCCAGGTAAAAGGTACCCCAGGTGTATTGTAGAGCACAGCTATTCAAAGTGTGGTCCACAGACCAGCAGCACTGGTATTACACTTTGGGAGCATGTTAGAAATGCAGGTTCTCAGGCTCGGCCCCAGACCTGCTGAATAAAAAACTCTGGGAGGGCTGGGCACACGCTCATGGCTGTAACCCCAGCACTTTGGGAGGCTGGGGAGGGAGGATCACTGGAGCCCAAGAGTTCAATACCAGCCCGAGAAGCAGTGGGACCCCTTCTGTACAAAAAATTTAAAATTAACCAGGTGTGGTGGTGTATGCCTGTGGTCCCAGCTACTGGGGAGGATGAGGTGGGAGAATCCTTAAGGGATTTGAGACCCCAGGAATTTGAGACCAGCGTGGGCAACAGAATGAGACCCCACATGAAAAAATAAATAAAAATAAAAAATAACTCTGGGGCTGGGAGCTACTCTGGAGGTTGAGGTGGGAGGATCGCAAAAACTCTAGGAATCTGCATCTTTACTAGCTCTCCAGGTGGTCTAAGCCTCATGAAAGTTTAAGAACTCCTGCCCTGCAGGATCCAGTAGGGCTTTTCCCTGTAACCACAACGTGCCCTCAACTTCAGCGCCAGCCAGCGAGTGCACAACTTCCGGCCTTTGCTAACACACTGAGGTGCTCCCCTGGGCGCCCCCTGCTGGGCGATGCCTATGGTGAGGCCCATCGCATCGGCGGTCTCACCGATTTGTGGGAAACTTATTTGAAAAAGATTGGTCATCGGACTGTGCTCTAGACTCGCCAAAATCCACCCGTTTCCTCATCTGACTGCCCCAAAAAATAAATAAGAAGCTTAAGTGGGAGTCCAGAAAGGATGGTTGTCCAGGAAAGGGCTTTCTTTGCCCAGAGCAAATGTCGAGAGACTAAACCTAACACTACCGTTAAATCGGGGTAATCTTAGGCAAACGCTGCCCATTAAAAGCCTCAGTCTCCCCATTTTTTTTGAGACGGAGTCTTGCTCTGTCGCCCAGACGAGTGAGTGGCGTGATCTCGGCTCACTACAACCTCTCTCTCCCAGGTTCAAGCGATTCTCTGGCCTCAGCCTCCCGAGTAGCTGGGACCACAGGTGCATGCCACCATGTGCAGCTAATTTTTGTATTTTTAGTACAGACGGGGTTTCGCCATGTTGGCCAGGCTGGTCTCGAATTCCTGACCTTGTGATCCACCCGCCTCAGCCTCCTAGAGTGCTGGGATTACAGGTGTGAGCCACCATGCCAGCCAGCCTCCCCATTTTAATCTAAATGAGATGATCTCATAGGCAGTCCTCTAGGGTGGCAAGGACTTTGGTGGCCATCTTATCCTATGTCTCCACCCAAATGAACCATCCCAGATCACTAGGCCCTAGAGGCTACCCAGGAATGCCTTCTAGCTTTGAGGTCCTTGCTTCTAGAATCAGATTGGGGTACATGGGGGGCCCTGAAGGATATTGAGGGGAGCAGCAGAGCCCAGGAGGCAGATACCTTGAGATTGGAGAGCTGCCCAAAGCTCTTGCCACATACGTTGCACTCGTACAGGATTTTGCCATTCTCCTTTTTCAGCGGGTAAGGCAGGGCTGCGGTGCCTGTCCGGGAACTCACACGGGCCTGCCTTGCTGGAGATGCCATGCCACCACGCTTCAGGCCTGGAGAGTCAGCTGGGGCAGCTCCAGTGCCTGGATTTCGGGGCTGGGAAGGTAGGGCTTGGCCAGAGGCTTGGAAGGCCCCTGGGTAGGAAAGCAGGGTCTCCCACCCAGCGCTGTGGTGCCCAGCCTCATTGACCATCATCATCAGGCTAGGCATAGCCATCGTGGGGTAGGAGGTGTCTTGGGGCAGCATGAGGAGGTGAGGACATTGGTCAGAAGGTAGGGCTCCATAGGTGAACAGGTAGGTTGGAGGCAGGAGAAGTGGGTATCCAGGGTAGAAGGTATGGAGCCGGAATGGGAGCTCCTTGGAGATGGAGGTGGTAGGGGGGCAGGGGCAGAAAGCCAAGGGTCTGGGGCTCTTTCCATTCTGCACCGGGGGTGGGGAAGAGCTGTTATGAGGCAAGAAGGCTTGGCAGGGGGCCCCCTCGCCAGCTCTTTCTGGCTGTTTTCCCATCTTGTCCTTATTCCATGGGTGCTTGACTGTGAGTTTCCTGTCATCGGTGGAGCTGGTATGCAGCCCTGGTGGCTGGTGCTCTAAGCAGGAAAAGGAAGGTGGTCAGAGCCCCACAGTCTGGGATGAAGTTCTGTCCCCCATCAAAGCCCCCCAACAAACCTGCCCAGCTTGGGGCTGAGAAAGGCCTCCAGCCTGTGAGCCTGCTAGCATTTCTGTAGTGACGAACAATTTCAGGGGGAGAAAAAAGTTCAAGGTCCCTATTAGACACCCAGGTTGAGAAATCAGGTGGACAGATGGATAAATTGGGTTGCAGTTTAAAGGAAAGGTCTGATTAGCTGGATAAAGTGGCGGGCACCTGTAATCCCAGCTTTTGGGGAGGCTGAGGCAAGAGAATCACTTGAAACCAGGAGGCAGAAGTTGCAATGAGCCAAGATCTGGCATTGCACTCCAGCCTGGGCAACAGAGCAAGACTCTACCTCAAAACAAAAAAAAAAAAAAAAGGAGAGGTCTGAGCTGGAGACATAAATCTGGGTCCCTGGGCACAGACAAAATCACACAAGGGTGAGGCTAGATATGCTGTGTCCAAAATGGCAGCCACTGAACATGCGACTGGATTTACATTAATTAAAATGATTATAATAAAAAATGGGCCAGGCACAATGGCTTATGCCTGTAATCCCAGCACTTTGGGAGGCCAAGGCGGGCAGATCATGAGGTCAGGAGATTGAGAATATCCTGGCCAGCATGGTGAAACCCCATCTCTACTAAAAATACAAAAATTAGCTGGGTGTGGTGGTGCATGCCTGTAATCCCAGCTACTTGGGAGGCTGAGACACGAGAATCGCTTGAACTCAGGAAGTGGAGGTTGCCATGAGCCAAGATCATGCCACTGACTCCAGCCTGGCAACAGAGCGAGACTCCATCTCAAAAAAAAAAATTACAATAAAAAATGAAGTTCATCAGTTGTACCAGTCACATTCCCAGTGCTTAGCAGATATGATATTGGACAGCAGCCGTATAGAATGTTCCCATTATTGCAGGGAGTTCTGCCAAACAGTGGTATTCTCGATAGATAAAGAGTACTAAAATGAAAAACCTATTAAAAAGTAAACTGTCAGCCAGGTGCAGTGGCTCATGCATGTAATCACAGTGCTTTGAGAGACTGAGGCAGGAGAATTGCTTAAGCCCAGGAATTTGAGACCAGCCTGGGCAACAAAGCAAAACCCCATCCTACAAAAAATAAGAAAATTAGCCAAGTGTTTGTGGCACATGTCTATAGTAGTCCCAACCACTCAGGAGGCTGAGGAGACAGGATCGCTTGAGCCCAGAAGTTGGAGGCTGCAGTGAGGCGTGATTGTGTCATTGCACTCCAGCCTATCTCAAAAAAAAAAAAAAAAAAAAAAAAAGTTATCTTCTGCTTGGATCCTTATTTATTTACTCAGTCAGCCTCACTGAGCTGTTTCACTCTGTGCTCTGTGCTGGGATCCTAGAAATAAAGGACACAGCAGGAGAGTCCTTGCCCTCCAGGAGGTCATCGTCACATAAGTAAATGGTGTGTTACAACAAACCTAGAACACAGGTATAGCTGAGATCCCACTTTTGTGGATGAAGAAACCAGACCTCAGTGTTGTGCCCAGTCCACAGAAACAGAAAGGGCAGAACCAGGGCTACAACCCCAATTCCCTGACTCCCAGCTCAATGCTCTTCTAAGATGCCTAGAGGGCTGGGCATGGTGACTCACATCTGTAATCCCAGCACTTTGGGTGGCTGAGGTGGGTGAATCACCTGAGGTTAGGAGTTCAAGACAACTCTGGCCAACATGGCAAAACCCTGTCTTTACTAAAAATACAAAAATGAGCTGGGCTTGGTGTCGAATGCCTGTTATCTCAGTTACTTTGGGCGGGTGAGGCAGGAGAATCACTTGAACCTGGGAGGCAGAGGTTGCAGTGACCTGAGATCATGCCTTTGCACTCCAGCCTGGGCAACAGAATGAGACTCCGTCTCAAACAACAACAACAAACAAATAAACAAAAACCTCTCTAGGCAGACAAAGCACCATCCCAACCACCATGACCTTGGCTATGCCTACACCACCTCCCACACACATGCCTGAGAAGCCAGCGCTCAGCTCCCCTGTCTCAGGTACCAACACTTGAAAGACCCCTGCACCCTCAGGCCAGAACTCCAAGGCCAAAATTCGGAAGTAAAGTGCCTTTATCAGAGACACTGCATCCTCTCTACCACCCATCCCCACACCTAGCAGTGCCCCCCACCTCCAGCCTCTGCCAGGTGCAGGTGCAGCCCGGTGCCCTGGGCTTACTCATGTTCAAGGCGTCCTCTTGGAGGCCCTGCAGGGCTGTGCTCAGGGGTGCCGGCTGTGAGTTGCACAGGTTCAGGTCCAGGCCCTGTAGGCAGGCCAGCAGGGCAGACCTGCCTGGTGCCAGCGGCAAGGGACACAGCCAGCTGGCACAGGATGGGCCATGAGCATCCACTGTGTCTCGAAGTAGTCTGCAGGCTGAGAAGACCTGGAGGGCAGGGGCAAGAGGCTTGGGGGCTGGTGACTGGGATTCCATGGGTCCCTTAGATGGCTCCCACCCCTATTTTGGTTTCCAAAGGGGAGAATAAGCTAAAACAGCCACCATACTCCATATCTGTCACTCAAATGGCATCTCCCTCCCTCATCCAAAGTTCTCTTCCCCCAGAATTTTCCCACTCACTACTAGGTTGCCCTCCTCCTGTCCCCAGGGGCCTCTCTAGCCCTGTTCTCCCTCCCTGTCCTGAGCCCATGCACCTCTGACCACTCTGGTCCCCAGTATATCTCAGACCATCACTGTAATTTGAATGCACCAAGGTGAACCCAAAGAAAATCCCCATCGAAGACTATAAACTCCACAAGATGGCCCTGAGCCCCTGCTTACTAAGGTCCAAGGCCATGGTCATAGCAGCCAAGCCTGTTGCATGAGGCTTATTCTTATTCCCCAGCGGAGAGTCTGGGCCACCGGAGGCATGGGGAGAGGGTCTCTGGCTCCTCAAGAGAACATCCCTGTGATGTGCCTGGGGTAGGGAGTGCTCAGGACTAGGGAGGAGGTCTAGGTCCCTTCAGACACCCCCCTTCTTCCTCCTGATGTCATCGCCTACCATAAGCAGACTACCCACAAAGGTAAGGCTGGGCTTCTACCTTACCTGGTCACCTTGGAAGAGCTGGAAGTCCAGGCTGGGGGACAGGAAGCCCTCTGTACCTCCCAGGGCCTTGGGCTTGTGGCAACAACCCAATTGTGCAGCTGGTTCTTCCTTCATGTCCCCATTACCTGCTAGGAAGACAGATGAGTTACAGGTAAGCTATGAAGGTCCTCCAAATAAGATTCTGAGTTCCAAGACTGGCTGTCCCATTAATGTGCTGTGTGACCACAAGCTATTCACTTCCCTTCCTGGCCTCAGTTTCCCTATCTGCAAAATAGGAAGGTTGGACTCGTTGATGTGTAAGCATTCTCTGGGTTGACATTGAGAAGACATTGATGTTCTCCTGATAGGTGTGGGAAGATTAAATAGAGATCAGGTGCGGTGGCTCAAGCCTGTAATCCCAGCACTTTGGGATGAGGAGGTGGGAGGATCTTTTGAGGCCAGGAGTTCCCGACCAGACTGGGCAACATAGTGAGACCACCATCTCTACAAAATAAAAAAATATGGTGGGCATGGTGGCTCACACCTGTAATCCCAGAACTTTGGGAGTCCGAGGTGGTTGGATCACCTGAGGTCAGGAGCTCAAGACCAGCCCAGGCAACATGGTGAAACCCTGTCTCTACTAAAAATACAAAATTAAGCCGGGCTCGGTGGCTCACGCCTGTAATCCCAGCACTTTGGGAGACCGAGGCAGGCAGATCAAGAGGTCAAGAGATTGAGATTATCCTGGCCAACATGGTGAAACCCTGTCTCTACTAAAAACACAAAAATTAGCCAGGTGTGGTGGCATGCACCTGTGGTCCCAGCTACTCGAGAGGCTGAGGCAGAAGAATCACTTGAGCCCAGGAGGCAGAGGTTGCAGTGAGCCGAGATTGCGCCACTGCACTCCAGCCTGTTGACAGAGCAAGACCCTGTCTCAACAACAAAAAAAAAATTAGCTGGGCATGGTGGTGAGCGCCTGCAATCTCAGCTACCCAGGAGGCCAATGCACAGGAATTGCTTGAACCCAAGGAGTGGAGGTGGCAGTGAGCCAAGATTGTGCCACTGCACTCCAGCCTGGGCAACAGAGTGAGACTCCATCTCAAAAAAAAAAAAAAAAAAAAGGGAGGCCCAGGTGGGTGGATCACCTGAGGACAGGAGTTTGAGACCAGCCTGGCCAACATGGTGAAACCCCGTCTCTACTAAAAATACAAAAATTAGCTGAGCATGGTGGCTCATGCCTGTAGTCCCAGCTACTCGGGAGGCTGAGGCACAAGAATCGCTTGAACCCGGGAGGTGGAGGTTGCAGTGAGCCAAGATCTCACCACTGCACTCTAGCCTGGCAACAGAGTAAGACTCAGTCTCAAAAATAAATAGCCTAGTCCGAAGGTAGTGAGTTATCTCAATTGGTTGTTCACAGTCAGTTACAGATCGAACTCCTTGTTCTGCTCTTTCCCCCTCCTCACTACTGCACTTGACTAGTCTTTTAAAAATATATATTAAGTAAAAAAAAATTAAATGTAAAAAATAAATAAGCTGAGTGTAGTAGCCTGTGCCTGTGATCCCAGCTACTCAGGAGGCTGAGGCAGGAAGATTGCTTGAGCCTGGAAGGCTGTGGCTGCAGTAAGCTGAGATCACACCACTACACTCTAGCCCGGGCGAAGACAGAGCAAGACCCCACCTCAATCAATCAATCAACCAATCAATGGAGGTTAGCCAATCAGAGGTGAGGAGCAGAGCTGTCTTGAGAGAAGAAAGGAAAGTCCTCATGGAGGTTACTTCCAAGTGAGCGCAGAGATCTGAGGGAACATTCCAGATTCTTCAGGACTACAGAGAAGCCACCCACTCTGTGCTGAGAAGGGACCCTGACTCTACCAACCAGAGGCCCCCCCACCACGGGGAACATGGCATCCTCACTCACCAGACGGCTCTTCTGGACAGCTGAGGACACCAGTGTCCTGTCACCCAGGCTGCCCAGCTCAGCGCTCTCACCTGGGGTAAAGCCTGAGTGAGTGGACCAAGGCCCCAGATGCCCGGCTGGCCCAACAGAAAGATGCAAGTGCCCAGCGGTCTGCTCATGCAGCACCAGGCTTCTCTGCCATCTTCCATGTGAGGCCACATAGCACAGGGATCACCTCAACCCAGCCAATGCCCTAACACCCCTTCCCCGTCCCCTCAGGGATCACCCTCTGAACCCCAAACGCCCCTCAGACCCTAAAACCCTCACTCCAGTGTCTCAGCCCTCCAAAACCCCTTCCCCTTTCCCTCTTTCCTCACTCCTCCCAATGCTGCTTCAGGTCTCAAAGCAAATACCGTGGCCCCCGAAGGGCCGCTGGCTGTGGGGCTCTCCACTGGCACTGCAGCAGTGCTCCAGGTTGGCAAGGAAGCAGGTGGGCAGCCAGGCAGCAGCTGCCTGTGGCTGAGGCCCCGGTGGGAGTGAGAGATGGCAGGAAGGTGTTACATTTGAAGTTGCCACAGATAGGAAGTGAGGGCAGGCAGGCCTGGGGGCCCTGCAAGGCCTGACAAGGGGGCACTATCCACTCAGCTTTGCCTACCTGTGGCAACTCTGGAGGACAGCCTGCTGGTGTGGATTGCAAGAAACTGGGGCTACTGGAGTTTCAGGATGTGTGTGAGGGGTGGGAGGCTGTTATTTCTGTTCTCTAAGAACCCTGATGGCTGGGCAGGAGGACAGAACAGGGCTCAAAGGCTGGACGGAGGGGGAGCCAAGCTGAGATGGAGACAGGCATTGATGATGACAGAGAGACAGTGATGGCGACAGGTAGGGACAGGAACAGGCAGAGACAAGAACAGGCAACATAGAAGGATATGGAATGAGACAGAGAACAGAGCAGGCCCCTGCTCTCCCAGAGATACAGCAAACACGTTTTTCTCCTCCTGGTCCCATCTCAGATCTCCTGACCTGGAAAGTTCTATCTTCTAATCTAGAGGCCCCAAGAGGCAAAAGATAAATTCAAGGACATGGCCAGGTGCAGTGGCTCACACCTGTAATCCCAGCAATTCAACAGACCAAGGCAGCCGCATCTCTTGAGCTCAGGAGTTTGAGACCAGCCTGGGCAACAAAGCAAGACCTCATCTCTATGAAAACTACAAAACATAGCTGGGCATGGCGACTTGCACCTGCGGTCCCAGCTACTCAGGAGGCTGAGAGAGGAGGATCACTTGAGCCCAGGAATCTAAGGGTACAGTGAACTATGATGGCACCACTGCACTCTAGCCTGGGTGACAGAGAAAGACGCTATCTCTTCAAAAAATATATATATAGGCCGGCACAGTGACTCACACCTGTAATCCCAGCACTTTGGGAGGCTGAGGCAGGCAGATCACTTGAGGTTAGGAGTTCAAGACCAGACTGGCCAACATGGTGAAATCCCATCTCTACAAAAATACAAAAATTAGCCAGGAGTGGTGGTGTGTGCCTGTATTCCCAGCTACTTAGGATACTGAGGCAGGAAAATTGCTTGAACCCGGGAGGCAGAGGTTGCAGTGAGCTGAGATGGCTCTGCTGCACTCCAGCCTGCACAACAGAATGAGACTCCATCTCAAAGAAAAAAAAAAAGCCAGGTGTGATGACTCATGCCTGTAATCCCAGGACTTTGGGAGACCGAGGCAGGCAGATCATCTGAGGTTGGGAGTTCAAGACCAGCCTGACAAACATGGAGAAACCCTGTCTCTACTAAAAATACAAAATTAGCCAGGTGTGGTGGCACATGCCTGTAATCCCAGCTACTCTGGAGGCTGAGGCAGGAGAATTGCTTCAACCTGGGAGGCAGACGTTGTGGTGAGCTGAGATTGCACCATTGCGCTCCAGCCTGGGCAACAAGAGCTAAACTCTGTCTCAAAAAAAAAAAAAAAAAAAAA
>PVKP010042388.1:0-18099 GCA_004027715.1 Plecturocebus donacophilus
AAAAGAGGCGACTGAAGCAGAGAGAGAATCTATTTCAAGAATTTGCTCTGATTACAGAATCTGGCCAATGGCTCTACCCAGAGCTCTTACTAAAAGATCCCAGATTGAGGTCCAAGTTGACATTCTGCTGATTTTTATCCTGAAGTAAACATCGCCATGGTAAATGGTATTGTAATGAACAGCTGCAGGTTAAGCTGAATGTTTTCAAAGCAAATTCTTCTTGGATCTGTAGAAGAGCCAAATATTTGTTTGCTTGTCCCTGAAATTACACATGCTGGATGAATATGGTGGGTAAAAATGGCTAGAGACTTTCTAGTTGGTGTAAAAGTAATAAGCATAAGTTTTTGCCTCAAATACTTTTTAGTACTGTAGTCTGGCTTAGGGCTTTCTCAGATTTTGGTTGAGCAATTACTGTGGTACTTGTTAAAATGCAGATGACTGTATCTCACCTCATGTCTATTCAATGACTCTCTGGGAGTGGGATTGAGACTCTGTGTTTTAACAAGAACTCTACTGATCATTAAAAACAATGAGATTAGGGGCTTGGAGAGATGGTCAATGAACAGAAAATTTTCAGTTAGGCAGAAGAAATATGTTCAAGAGATCTATTGTATGACACGATGACTATAGTTAACAATAATATATTGTAGTTTTGAAAAGTGGTAAGAAAATAGATGCTCAGTGTTCTCATCAGAAAAATAACTGTGTGAGGTAGTGTATATGTTAGTTATATTTAGTCAATCTACAATGTACATAGGCCTTAAAATATCAAATTGTGCATAATAACTACATACAGTTTTATCTGGCAATTAAAAAACCATGAAGTTTGAGAACACTTGCTCTATAAGACAGGGCCGATGGTACTCATTCATTCATGTTACTCATTCCTTTGTTCACTCCACAGCCATTTACTGACCATTCTCCTGAGTACTGGGGTTATAGATATGAATACATTACAGTTTCTGTTCTCTAGCAGCCCAAGGTCTAGATTTAATTTGCACGAGTGCTTCTCAGCTGGAGACAGTATTGCCCCTCAGGAGACATTTGGCAATTTGTGGAAACATTTGTAGTTGTCACAACTGGGGGTAAAGGTGGCATCTAGTGGGTAGAAGCCAGGATGCTGCTATACACCCCCAATGCACAGGACAATTCCCTCCCTGGGCCAACAAAAATCATCCATTCTAAAGTGTCTGCAGTGCTAAGGCTGAGAATTCTGATTGGCACTGTACTGATTCATTCAGCCAGATCAATCATCAGAATCACATAGAAGCTTTGCCAATACTACATCTTCCAGATTATTGTCTGGAAAATGTGCATCTATGTTCAAAAGCAGGGCTGAAATGTGAATCTCCAGGCCATGATCATTTGCTGCCACAGTATAAACAAGAGAAGACGTTTTCATTTGTGCTATAAGAAACCTCCAGTAACATGACATAATTACTCTACTCACAGAATTTTAAAAACCTACAGCCAGACTGGTTTTGCTCTATCTATACATTCGTTCAATTAACTAAAATTCCAGAAAATGTTTAATGAATAATTTACCATCCTTAAAAAATAATATGGACTTCTACTTCCAGCCAAGATGGTAAAGCAAGGATTGGGTTACCCTCCAATTGGAAACAACACAGACAAATAACAACACAAAATCCAGACAAAATAAATAAAAGCAGTTTTCAATATACTGAATGAAGGACAGTAATCCAGAGAGACCAAAACAAATATGGTGAACCCTATGGTTGCTTCCAAACTGAAGCTGGAAGGCAGAGTTTCCAAGCTATGATGTAGGGAGAGGCAATGAACCTTCTGAATTGAGGAAACACTGATGAGAGTTCAGGGAGTCTAAGGTGCCTACATTTTGCAGGATAGAGTATCAAAGAGGGGAATACTGCACAGAGAGATAACTATAGAGATCTGTATAGGGATCCCCTCAAATATGCAATGAGTACTGATAACACATGTGCTTGAAGAAACTACCCGAGAGAAGAACCACCTAAGAGAATTAGAGGTGATCATATTCATGCAGGGCATGGAACAGTGCCTGTTCCTACCAGCCAGAACAGAAAGCCCCATGATTCATGCGGTACAGAGCAGGGTATGCAGAAGGTGTTGACTCAGTCATGAAGAATATTTAACTCTGGACTGAGCATTGGTCCAGTCCCACTTAACACATCTTAAGCAAGATCCAGAAAGGATCAAACTGTTTCTAAGTAACTTAACTGCATCCCAAGATAAAACTCAAGAATATTTACTGATATAGATGTGATAATTAGTAGAAAAGACTGATTATAATTGTATTCCATATGTTCTAAAAGTTAAGTAGCACTACAGATTATATCAATGCTAAAACAACTTCAAAAAAGGAAAGTCGGAAGACTATCATAACCTGTTTTCGAGACTTTTTGTAAATTAAAATATAAATAAATTTTTTTATTCCTTTTGAATAACAGAAAGAACAACTGCTTCCTAATTCATTCCATGAATTAGTGAGAATGGACAAGATATAAAATAAGAAATGACCAAAAAATGGATAATAAAAACTGAAAAAAGATCAGGTATGGTGGCTCACACCTATAATCCCAGCACTTTGAGAGGCTGAGGTGGGTGGATCACCTGAGGTCAGGAGTTTGAGACCAACCTGGCCAACAATGAAACCCTGTCTCTCCTAAAAATACAAAAAAAAAAAAAATACAAAAATTAGCCGGGCATGGTGATGGGTGCCTGTAATCTCAGCTACTCAGGAGGCAGAAGCAAGAGAATTGCTTGAACGTGGGAGGTGGAGGTTCAAGTGAGCCAAAATTGAACCCTGCACTGCAGCCTGGGCAATAAGAGAGAAACTCCATCTGCAAACAGACAGACAGACAACAACAACAAAAATGGAAAAGAATACTGTTTTAGAAAAATTAAGTTTATCAACATTGACTTCATCCAAGCTAAAAAGCTGGCAGGGTAACTCCCTTAGGGAAAAAATAGAAAAAGTCTAAAAAGTGGGGGTTGGATGAGAGTGGCTGGATGCCTGCCCTCCAATTGAGGAGCGTGTCCATTTGCACCCCATCCACCTCTATCCTCAGGAACTCCCACTTCCGCAGCACCATCCTTAATCTTTCCCACTGTAGCACTGTCTGCTTTTTCTGTGAACAATCTTCAGGTATCTCCTAGGATCATCTTTATTTGTTTTCTTAATTTTAACCTTTCACAGTAAACACCTTACTTAGGCTCATTATCCCTTTTTATTCGCCCCACTCTGACTCTTGGAATACCTGTAATCTGGCTTCCTGCATCTAGCTCTCTAGTGATTGATTTCTCAAAGTTATCAGCATTCCTTGTATTCCTGATCTTCATTTTGGTAATTATGGGTTTCTCCAGTGGGAATTATTTCTATGTGTTTGCAGTGGGTGGATAAGGATGGCAGACCTTGCTTTGTGTTGTTTCTCTTTGTGTACTTGCCTGAATACATCAATTAGACTGTGAGCCTCCAGAGGGTAGGGATCAACCATTAGACATTTTAAAGTACAATCTACCCCCAATAGACCTTCCATAATTATTTGCGTGGTCAATAGTATTGTGTTGGGCTTAGGATTTGGACTGAAGTTTAAATAAAAGTACATAGAAAAAGCCTTCATTTGCATACTTCACTGTGCCTAGCTCAGTCTTGCCTATTAATATTAACAGCATTGAAGTGTGTGTGTGTGTGTGTGTGTGTGTGTGTGTGTGTGTGTGTGTGTGTGTGTAAATTTGCCAGGCTGGTTTCTACTTGAAGAAATCTCTTTGAGTTTTTACATCAGTAGTTCTCAATACTTTTCCATGCCCAATTCACCTGAGATGCATTTTCCATTTCCAATTGTAATTGACTTACCTGATTGTCATTTGTGTGGAGGTGGTGGATAGGATGCCTTATAAAAGGATTATCAGAATCCTGGGTGAAAAGCGTAATTTTAAGAGATCTTCTCCACCCACCTCCCACCATCCTGGTTGAAAATCACTGGCTTAGTCATCCAGACAAACTTCTGAAAAACATGTCTCATCTAAGCTAAAATTTCCCAGTGTTTATTGTTCATTTTGTATCAATATGTGTTTGGAATGGTCAGGCATGAGCAAACATTAATGCTTTAATTGGCTAAACTGAATAGAATGATACAGCAGAAATGGGCCATCTGACTTCCATTTTTCTCAATGTGCTATTAAACATACAAACTCATGGTCACCATACTGCATTTCTCTTGGTATCCAGCTGCAGAAATGTATTGAAGAGTGTTGCAAATGATGCATATAAAAATTAATGGGCTCAATGTCTCAATACAGAGAATAAAAACTTGGATGTTTTTGTTGTTTTCAAAACATATAATTTTAGCACATGCGATGATATTTCAGGAAATGTTTTCCTAATACATTCACTCTCTTACAGGGAAGTGATTTCCACTGTAATGTGATGTCTAAGGTGTTAGAGCTTTTAAAAGCCTTATTTCCTTCTGCTGTGAATAAACAGCCCAGCAGTTTGTGAAAAGGCATTATGCCATCTGAACATATTAGTCTCCTGGCTGTCTTACTCAGACTATCTCTGCACCTCCTCACCAATGTTTGCTGGCAGAATTCCCAGCCAGGAATGTCCCTCAGCCATCTGCTCTGTCTCTGGTACCCTGCCTATGCTCCAGCGGGATGGCAATCTCTTCCCCAAGCACTGCTGAGGTGTTTGGGCTACTATAAAAGGGCAGCATAAAAAAATATGTGCTCGAGGCATGAGAGCTGTTTTTGTGTTATGATATTTTATTATACTTTGCTGTCCTGTGTTTTCAAATTGATTCCGTTTGCTGTGAACACACACAGATGGAGTATGGAGAAATAAAGGCAGAGTGGGAAGAGCAGCTCCTGGAAGGCGCTGGGTAAGGAAGGAGGACCTAGGTGAGGAACTGTGTCTATCTCTGCTCTGCATTTAACTGAACATGCAACTTGGAGCAGGCCACTTCGTCCTTTTAGCTTCCATATGGTTGACCCTTGAACAGCAGAGAGTTGAACTACGTGGGCCCACTTATAAGCAGATTTTTTCAACCAATCACAGGTGGAGATACAATATTCCCGGATTAAAAACCTGCGTAGAGGAAGGGTCAACTTTTCTCATAAGTGAGTTCCACAGGGCCAAGTGCAGGTCTTGAATATGTGTGGATTTTGGTCTACATGGATATCCTGGAACCAGTCTTTCATATACACTGGGGCACAGTATATTTTAAATGAAGAGTTTTCCCACATGATTGATCCTATAAAATGGGGAAAAGATTGTTGCATCTAAAATAAAATCCAAAACACAAATGATTGACTGGAGAAAAAAATGGTTTGTAATGTTTATGGAAAAGGGTTACTATCCATAGCAGAAACCTAAAAATCAGTGAAGATAAAAATCACAAACAACCCATAAAAATAGGCAAAGGATACGAACAGGTTTCATGGAACGTGAAAAGCAAATGAGCAATAAATAAGTGGACAACATGTTCACAAATGGTCAGAAAAATTAAAAAAGCAACATTGGGACACCATTTTATGCATATAACCAGCATATATATGTGTGTATCTATCTATCTATATATATATATATGTTTAAGATAGTTACCATTCAGTGCTGGTGAGAGTGCAGGGACACTTTTTGACATGCTGATGGGTACATGAATTGCTATAAGCTGTTAGGAAGGTAATCTAACAGTGCCTATAGAACTTTCCAGAAATCTCATTTTGGTAATCTCTCCTGTAGAAACAGAAGCAACATTATTTAAAGATACATATATGGAGATATTTATGGCAAGGAGGATTTAAGAAACAGAAAATAACCGAATCTCTATTATTAAAGAAATGGTTGAATAAGTTACTCTATGTCAGTGATTCTCAGCTAGGTGTGATTTTTGTCTCTCCCACCCTGGGGGATTTTGGCAATATTTGAAGACATTTTTTATTGTCACAATGGGAGCACTGGTATCTAGTGTGTAGAGGTCAAGGATATCATTAAACATAATGCATAGGAGACCCACCCAAAGAATTATCTGGCCAAAACTATCAACAATGCCAAGGCTGAGACCCATGCATATACGGGCATATGTATTCTGAAGGCCAGTCGCTGAGAAAATACTAAGTTAAAAAAAAGTTACAGAGTAATTTATAATATTTCATTTTCTTAAAATATAGAAAAACAACTCCAAACAAGTATATCTATATATATGTATAAATGTGTGTGTGTATACATATATATATCTCTGTATATGTATGTGTGTGTATATATATGTATACACACACACATATACACATACACACACATAAATTTATATGTATACATACACACACACATACACACACACACACACACACACACACACGTGCTGGAGGATGGAGGAAAAGTATGAAAGTATTCATACCAAACTAATAACATTGCTTACTTTGGGAAGGGCTAGGGAAAGTGGCAGAAAAGAAATACCCTCCCCTTGCCCAGCACACACACATCATACACAGGCTCCTGTACTCCTGTTCTGGGATGGCTACATAACAGTCATATGGGGCACATTTGAAAAATTTATATATCCTGGCCATATTTCAGAGCTCTTGGATCAAATACCATTGACCTAAACATTTTAAAAGCTTTTAAGTTCTCCACAAAATTATCCTTTGGAAAAGAAGGAGTGGCTTCCTATTTAAGTCCTTACAAAGTATCTCATCCCATGGGGTCTCTCTTGACTACTTTATTTGGACAGCTATGCCCTGTTTCAGGGAAATAGAGTAGCTTGAGAGCTGGGAACAATACTTGTAGAGGTCACCTGACAGAATCAGCTGAACAAAAATTAATATTAAAAAAGTAGGAAAGAAATTTAACTCAAATTTAGTAACTATTTCAAAAATAGAACTTCACATCTGCAAATACTGGGTGTCACTGTGTATCAGCCTTAAAAAATGGCTGTACAAATACAGCTAGTGGTTTCACTGTGAAATGTGGATATACATTTACAGGGGCAGAAACCACCGCTGCCAGGACAAAGTATTTTAATGTTGTGTAAATTGGGACAGGTGGCTTGGAACATAAATTTTCCAATGCCAGCATATCCTATACAAATATTGTTAAAATTGCTATGTGGATCTCAAACAACTCAGTTGTAAAAATAATATGCATTGGAAAACTGCATTTACTAATTCAAAATACAACAAAGATGCTGATGTGGTAGAAACACATACAGTGATTTCATGAAACAGAAGACAAAAAGTATTTCCAAATTAATGCATTATTTTATATGTGATTCTAAACATGTCTATCAACCAAATTAATAAACTATCCACAAACCCAAAAAGCTTACAAGAGGATTTTTAGGTGCAGACAGCTTTGGGAATGACTGGACAGAGTGGTTCCCCAAAATCATCCCTGTTATCACGCCTGGTACAGAAGGTTAGCCATCGTGTGTGTTTACGGCCTGCTTTGGCTGATTACTTCATGCCTTTGCCTTCTGAAGGAAGACGAAGTTTCCCAGGGGAGGATTATATTTTAGCTGGTGTAAAGGGGAGAGAGAGGGATTAATACGGGATAGGCTAAGCAGGTGATAGGGTGAAAAACACTCCTCAATGCTAATGCAATTTGTTTTAATGCATGAGATGGCCTGGGCAAAAGAAAATACAGAGCAGCACAGGTCAGAGACTGAGCCTGATGATTCTGAAGTGTGCACTGTTCTGTTCTCTTGGCATCTGTCACTCATGAGCAGTCAGGTACTTGGGAAGGTACTTTGATATTTTAAGGCCAAGAGGGCATCTATTGATGCACCAGGCATGCTGAGGAAAGCAAATCATCCTTCAGAGCGCTAAATGACACCAGTGAGTTAATGCCGATGTGAGGCATTAGGCACCAGAGAGAGAAAGAGTGAGAGGTAGAAGAGTGCTGTGAGCTCCAGTTTCTCACCCTAGCCTTGTCATGGCTGTAAAATGGTTGGGACAAATCATTTTAACCTTGACTCCTTGTTCTGTTTATTATAGGATTTTTAATGCCATACCTTGAGAATAAGGACTAGAAAGGATCCAAGAATAGTTTAAGAAGACACAGCACAACATTAATAATTTCAGTGATTTTGAGTAATTTTTAAGTAATTTGAATAATTACTTTAAGTAATTTTTGCTCACCTACAAGATCCTAATATAATGAAAGGCCAGTTAAAAGCTTGCACAGTGACTCAATATCCCAGGCACTTTTAGGTATTAAATTACAAAACAAAAAACTTCCTTAAAATTTAATGGGATGAAATGAAAGGTAGAGACATTTCAAATGCATCATCATAAAAAAAATGTTCTTTCAGTTATAAAATGACTCTCCCAGGAGTAAAACTGATGTTGAAGGAATAAAGCTGGTGTTACTAGACAAATAAATACCTAAAGGATCTTTAGACCTGTCCTGTATCACTTGTAATTTCGTATTTTCAAATTCAGTTCAGTTCCCCAATATTAATTAGGCCCTTAGAATGTGTGAGGCATATTGCTGGGTACTGAGAATAGTGAGATAAATGTGAAATGAGACGAAGCTGTGACATCAGAGTTGTCACAAAGGCAGCTGAAGGGATTGATAAACATTGATATGTATCATGGTAATTGAATAGGAACCTGATGCTATTAATAACAGAATAAACATTTATTTATTTTGCCCAGATATTTTTTCTTTCAATGCTTGGGAATGTTGCTTTAAATTTATACAATACACATATTCAAATAGAACAAATCAAGTCACTGAGTATTGATGGTCAATATATGAATTAAAAAAATTGAACAATTTAACATAATTTGCATTATTGTTTATTAGGGTAAAGTTTCCAGACAAATAAATCTGATTAATCAGCATATTAATCTTATAAAGAGCACTAATACCTTATCTCCTTTTTGGCAGATACCCAATCAATGGCCTCAGACTTCAATTAGGTGGAAAACCAAAACCATCACCAGATAGACCAGTGATTTATTTGTGTATCTGCCTGTGTATTAACTAACTGCTGCACAAGTAAGTCTCCAAATTTTAGTGACCTGATGCAGTAAAATTTTATTTCTTGCTCCCTTGTTAGTCCAATGTTAGTGTTCCTGGTTGGTGATTGCTTTCGATAAAGTTAATCGGAGATCAGGCTCTCTTCATCATGTGACTTGGCCTTCCCTAGGGTGTCAGAATCTTGCAGGCAATGTGGAAAGAGAGAGGGGGGTGGAAAAAGTACATCTGCTTTCTTTACCCATCTTGTCCCAGAAGAGACACCCAGCACTTCCACTTACATTCCACTGGAAAAAAGCAGTCACCTGGCCGTACCCACTTGCAAGGCAGGCTGAGAAATACAGCCAAGCCTGTTCCTAGGAGAAGGAAGAATGAGTTTAACAGTTACACTCCACCCACTGGGTCCTCACAAAGGGAACACATTCACTACCTCTGCAAGGGAGACAATCAAAAGTTCTGCTCAGTCACTGATTCCAGTGCTAAGTCCAGGATTTCCAGGTGATGAGCTACCCTTGCCATTAGATAGAGATGTGGCTTCTAATGATCATGTGACCTATGAATGAAAAAGGTTTTCTGCCACTTTATGCCTCCATTCTCAACAATAGGAGAGCAGGGACAGAACGATTATAATAGAACTCTCATCCGGAAAAGTGAAGAATGGAAAACACACAATGGCCATTGGTCCACAGCAATGATGAAATTCTGTTGACATTTGTAGAGTATCTTGTGACCAGTGTAGATGGATTTGACACAGACTCTACACTCTGCAAGGAACTCCTTTGTCCCTTATTCTTCACAGCCCCTGCTCTTCCCTTCAGGAAGTTCTTCTGTATCTATCTTCTTCCATGGTCACATCCAAAATAGGCCTAGAAAGCCATATGGCCCACTTTGAGCTAATGCAAGCGTGGGGACTCGAAGGCTGTTTTAAAGCTGTAACAGTGAAAGGTTTTTAAACCTGAGCTCATAGGAGTTTTTTTGACAATATAATTCCTACACAACTTCGGTGGGCTCCTGATTGTTTTAAGTCATTAAGTTTTGGGCTGTTACATAACCTTAGTAACTGAACAACTATCAGAGACTTCATCTAATAACATGGCAAGTATGAATATCATTCAACACTTAGAGCAATTCCACTATTTACTTGTAACTATCAAAGAATTTGCAAAAGCATCCAATTCGTTATCCATGATGATGTTTATTAAACTCCCTTTGACTCATATTATACCATTTTAAACTTCTTCCCTTACCCTTGCCTCTCCACCAATATTTTATTAGTTTTCCCACTTGTATGGCCTTCTTGTCTTCCCCTCTACCTCTTTAATGTTTTTTCCCTCATCCATGCATACAAGATACAAATCTCTCATCTGAGAGATGGTTTTATCACCAATTAGCCCAATTTATAAAATAAGGACAAGACATGGCAGTGGTGAAGCTATGAAGCGAGAAATATCCAATTTTGATACTGCAGGTAGAGAGAAGGAAAAGAAGTGAACAATTCTCTTGTAGAAATACTTTTTACCCTCATCACATTTGAATGTTCGTGATCTCTTCTTCACTGAACATACTCAAATGTGCTCAATACAATACTTAAGCTGCTGCCCCATCAGTCTTTCTTTTATTCTTCTTCTCAAAAGGAAGGTGAGGATATATATTTAGTGTCTCCAATTCTCACATTCCATTTACTTCTCAACCTACTGAAATCTGGTTTCTGCCCTCATAAGTCTATTGAAATTCTTCTGAGATCACCAAATGGTCAGCAAATTGTTGCATCCAGTGATCTCTCTGGAAAATACCATACATTTATACTACCTCCTGGAAACTTTTCTCTTGGCTTCCAGAACTTCATATGTACCTCTCTTTCTCCCTCCTGTACCACAGCCGAAACAGTGATCTAGCTGTTGATTAGATTTTCCAATGATACAGGGGTTTTTTACCTCTCATTTTATCACAGTCTCCTTTCCTCAAGAAAGTTGGGACAATTCCCCAGAAGGTAGGTGAAAGGGTGATCTCCTAATGCGACACTTATAAGGATCTGTACTGCAGATTAGAAATCCATAAAAGCCTCTAGAATTCTTATCCTTTTTCTATTTCAGGTTGCGTTTTCCATCGACGCAGCACTGTATAAAGAATAACTGTAGTTTTACTTCTCCAATTTACTTGTGAAATTTAAGTCAATCTTCAGAGAGTCAGAGGTCAGCTTTTAAAACCTCTTAGGCTTCATGAACAAATAGGCCTTTTTCCTTGAACAAATACATGGAGCTCTTGTCTAAACAAATACATAAAGAAATTTTTCTTTAATATTCTTCCCCGGCCTCTTCCTTCTGATCTTTGCCATACCTAATTACATCATTAAAATAGCCACATTTAGGGGGCTATCCTACTACCACTGATATTTTATTGAAAAATCAACTATTGGCCTGAAAAATGCTAGACTCATTCTCTATGATTTATATGTTGTGAAATTTGGGTTTAAAAATCCAAATATCTTAGCAATATCGTACACATATCACTGTTTTAAGGAATGCCATTATAAAACACCTTTTCAAAAATATGCTGATGATTCTATTATTTTTTCCCTTGAAAAAACCCTTTATATTCATGTACGTATAATTTAAAAGTCTACAGAGAAAATACTTTTTGAAATTAGAAGGGAAACATAGGCCTTGTGATTATGATTATATGATACATTTTTCTTACTTTATAGAAAAGAGGTAAGTCAATTCTTATCTCAAGTTGAAATTTGATATATGAAATAAATAGAGAACTGAAGACATATTTTTAATAAAATTTGAGGGTTAAGTTGCAGAGAACAGTGTCCACCATTACTAATTTAATTAAGATGAAATTTATTACAATCCACTAAATGGCTTCAGAATCATGGGGACGGCTGAAGAAAGAGCCTCTTGGGTCAGTTTCCACACTATAGAATCAGTCCACTCAGGGATCTGCTGCCTTTTCTACAATCAGAAAGCCATCAGCTCTAGAACAACACTGCCACTGTCATAGCCAGGACTCTAAAATCATAGGGCTGTGGTGCCATGGCTGCATGCACGAGCAAAACTGATGTCTCATGCTTCACCTCTCAAAACCCATGAAGCCTGTGACGGAACGGGGGGATCATGATCCCCCTAAACTGTATTTGTAGCAAAACTAGTGGAAGCGACATTCGCAAGGTTTTTCCTCTTATTGCCACTTCCCTAATCTTGCATAAATACATCTTACTGACACCTCAATCAGACACAGAAACTTAGCAGCAAGTCAATTTGAGGGAGGTAGATTTTAGCTTTCCCCTGTCTGCTTATTCACCCCAATAGGAAAAGACGGAAACACACTCCTAAAAACAAGTGGCTGTAAAATGATTTTTGTACTGGTTAAATAATGAAGTTACAGAAGAGACACCAACCTATACGATGAAGATTACGAGGAAATGCTAAAATGCCAGTTTTTAAATCCCAGTGATGGCCAGGCACAGTGGCTCATGTGCATAATCCCAGCACTATGGGAGTCAGAAGCAGGTGGATCACTTGAGGTCAGAAGTTCAAGACTGGCCTGCTGAATCCCCATCTCTATTAAAAATACAAAAAATTAGTCAGCTGTGGTGACACATCTGTAGTCCCAGCTACTTAGGAGGCTGAGGTACGAGAATCTCTTGAACCCAGGAGGAGGAGGTTGCAGTGAGCCGAGATAAAGCCATTGCACTCTAGCCTGGGCGACAGAGCAAGATTTCTTCTCAACAACAAAAATAACAATAACACCCCCGTGACAGACCACAAAAATTAACCCATTATTATTAATAACATATTAGATGCTGTGAAATAACAGTTTCTCATTAGGTCTCTGAGTACATACCCTGTAGAAAAGTAAAACAATGCTGAAGGTAAAGCTAAGCACTGATGGAGTTTTGAGTGGAGCCAGGGAAAAAGAGGCAATGAATGTTGCCCAGGGCAAATGTCAAGTTTATTTTTTCATGATGAAATTATACAAGGTATATTTATAATCAAGTAAAATATAACTCTTCACTTTTCAATAATGAGTGAGAAATTACTGTGGAAGTGTTGAATTATGACAATAAACACAGCTGCTTTGATGCAAAATGCAGGTGGCATTTTAATGATATTAATGACATGTGTCACCTTTGCCTGCCTGCTGAGCCAGGCAAGGAGATTCCCTCTTTGAGAGAAGTGAGGTTTTCTACAATGGCAATTATGAAAGGACAATGTTTCGTGCAGTTCTTGTACACCAAGAGAACTGGATTCACGCTACCATTTATTCAGTACTTTCTGCAGTCCACGCTGAATAAGATGCTTTATGTTGTTTTACTCATTACGTCATCACATAAACCCCGGAGAGCTGGTATTCTTTACTATTTATACCACTTTACAGATGAAAAATATCAGCCTCAGGAAGGATAAATAATTTGCACAAGGTCATGGAGTTAGCAAGATACCAAGAGGTTTCAAGTTCAAGTGTGTCTGAATCTATAGTGGAAACATGTTTTTTCTCTCCTGCATTCTCCATTCTCCCCCTTCTAATGGTGAGAGCCCCCTTGGGGAGCATTTCCTTCCTCATTCTCACTCAGTGTGGTTTGTTTGGGTTGACTGTCTCTCTCCAGGTTGGTCTGGGACCTGGACAGAGTCCATCAGGTCGTTGTGTGCTGGTGGGCACAGTGCTTAGGCGTGTTATGTGTATAACCACAGCTTACAGAAAGAATTGCATAGCTTTTTTCTTTTCTTTTTCCTTCTTTGGAGAAAATTTAAAAGGGAGACATTCCTCTTTTTTCTGCTGCACTGGAATTTTGAAGGTGTAATTTCTGTCATGACTGGCAACCTTTTGCTTCCAAAAGCAAAGAAAGCCTGCTAAGAATGGGGCCACCCACACAGTGGAAAGCAGAGATAAGAGATGGAGAGACACTAGTCTTAATTATATCTTTTATAATTAAATATCCAGACATCTCCAAACTCAGAGAATTCATGGATTTTTTTCAGGTATACAAGAAAATTAATTCCATTACTTTCTAAAGCCCATTTAATACAGACTCCAAAACCCATGTTCTTTCCATTGGATCACACTGTCTTATATGCCAGAGATAAAACAACCTTCAAAGGGAAATAAAAATAAGATTTAACATAATAATTATATATACAGTTTGTTTATGATATATTCTCTAGCTTATCTGTAAAAGTGATAATTAAAATCATTTTAAAAATTTGAGTAAAAAATAAATATTTAAATGATTTTGCCACAGGGTAAATTAGTTGAGCATGTTGTTAAATGTTTCTGGGAAATTTCTCCAGGCTGTCAATTATACATTAATAATAGCTTACCTCTCTTATCATTTCATTGTGTTTTTGTCCTTCATCATAAGCTAATGATAAATGACATGAATTAAGAGAATTTTTAAAACAGAGAAAACAACTAGTCTATAAATATAAAACATATCTAAGATTATTTCTAAGAATCAGATTTATTGGCCATTGTAATGTTTACCCACAGAATTTAACTCAAAACCATAGGTTATACTAAAGGATAAGCAAAATGCAGTGACTTTGTAGGTGGGGAAGAGAGGATCTAGGACAATGGCACCTTCTTACTCATCAAATTGTTAACAAAGTGCATCTGTCAGGCTAGGCTAGGTAGTTGTCTCAAATTTTGGTGGCCTTTATTTTTGTTTGGCTTTTTTTTTGTTCATGCTACATGTCCATTATGGGTTAGTGGGGACTCTGCTCCATTTAAGTCATTTCGTGACATGATTTAGTGAAGGTTACTTAGAGATGGAGACTTCACAAACTTGTGCCATCTAGGAAACAGCTCTCTAATCTGCTGTGACAGAGTAAAACAGAGAACGAAGAACTCACACCTTTGTTAAATACTCATGCTAGAACTGACATATATAATTTCTCTATGCAGCCTTAGCCAAACATGTTACATGGTGCCAACCTTAACTACAAGGAAAGCTGGAAAATTATATGAATCACATGGACTATTTTATGAGCAATGACTATGTCTTCTATGGTGTCCAAGAGCAGAGAATGGAATGGATTTCACTGTGCTCCCTTAACTAGGCTGTAACTGCATAAGTTTATAGGTATATCTTTGTTTCTAAGTTACTTCATGTAGGCTTTTTAAAAAGGAAATTTCTACATCAATCTGATGGGCTGTAGTAAATGTAGACAAAAAAGTGGGCAAAGGATATGAACAGACACTTTTCAAAAGAAGACATTTATGCAGCCAAAAAACATGAAGAAAAACTCATCATCACTGGTCACTAGAGAAAGACAAATCAAAACCACATTTGAGATACCACCTCATGCCAGTTAGAATGGTGATCATCAAAAAATCAGGAAACAATAGATGCTGGAGAGGATGTGGAGAAATAGGAACACTTTCACACTGTTGGTGGGAGTACAAATTAATTCAACCATTGTGGAAGACAGTGTAGTGATTCCTCAAGGATCGAGAAATAGAAATACCATTTGAACCAGCAATCCCATTACTGGGTATATACCCAAAGGATTATAAATCATTCTATTATAAAGACACATGCACATGTATGTTTATTGTGGCACTGTTCACAACAGCAAAGACTTGAAACCAACCTAAATGCCTATCAATGATAGACTGGTTAAAGAAAATGTGGCGTGACTCCTGCCAAGATGGCCAAATAGGAACAGCTCTGGAGTGCAGTTCCCAGGGAGAGAGACACAGAAGGTGAGTGATCTTCACATTTCCAACTGAGGTACCAGGTTCATTTCAATGGGACTGGTTGGACAGTGGGTGTAGCCCAAGGAGGGTGAACTGAGGCAAGGTGGGGCACTGCCTCACCTGGGAAGTGCAACTGACTGGAGAATTGGGGACTTTACCCCCTCGGCACTCCAGTTCAGATACTGTGCTTCTCCCATGGCCATTGCAACTCACAGTCCAGAAGAACACTGCTGGGCTGAAAAGGGCCATGAGTTACCAACACAGATCTTAGTGACACCTCCAGCTGGCCTGGTGCCGAGAGTTGCTGGCACAAAATGGGTGGAAGTTCTGACTAGCAAGGGGATGGATCTATCCACCCCCCAGAAAGAGGGAGAGTAGAGAGGAGGGAGACAGGTGATACAGCTTGGCAGTTCCCACCACCACAAAAAACTGAAGCCCTCTCACTTGAGAGTTTCGTGGCCAGCACATCAGTTCGAGCTCAACCCAGGATGATTGAACTCGGTGCAGGGAAGGGCATCTGCTATTGCGAAGGCGGATCTAACCTGTGTAAACAAAAGCCAGAGGAAGCCTACACAGCAGCCGGGCTGAGTCTGAGGCAGCCCAGCAGCATCTCTGCAGGCAGACAAGGGACAGAATGCCTCCTCAAGTGGCTCCCTGACACTGTATAACCAAAAAAAAATAAAAATAAAAATGCCTCATACAGCAGAGGAGCCTGACTGTTAGAAAGAAAAATAAAAAACAAAAAGAAATAGCTTCAACGTCAACCGAAAGGACGTTCACTCAAAGACTCCATCCAAAATCACCAACTTCAAAGATCAAAGGTAGATAAATCCATGAAGACGGGACGAAACCAGCCCAAGGATGAAATCATCAAAGACAAGAACACCTCTCCTACTCCAAGAGATCACAACTCCTCACCAGCAAGGGAATAAAACTGGATGGAGAATGAGTTTGACAAATCGACAGAAGCAGGCTTCAGAAGGTGGGTCATCACAAATTTCTCTGAGCTAAAGGAACGTGTTCTAACCCAATGCAAAGAAACTAAAAACCTTGATAAAAGGTTATACAAAATGCTAACTAGAATAATCAGCTTAGAGAAGAACACAAATGATTTGATGGAGCTGAAAAACATAGCATGAGAACTTCACAAAGCATACAAAAGTTTCAATACTATAATAGATCAAGCAGAATAAAGGATATCAAAGATTGAAGATCAACTCAATGAAATAAAATGAGAAGGCAAGATTAGAGAAAAAAGAGTGAAAAGAAATATGGGATTATGTGAAAAGACCTAATCTATGTTTGATAGGTGTACCTGAATGTAATGGGGGAATGAATCCAAGCTGGAAAACACTCTTCAGGATATTATCCAGGAGAACTTCCCCAACCTAGCAAGGCAGGCCAACATTCAAATACAGGAAATACAGAAAACACCACATAGATACTCCACAAGAAGAGCAATTCCAAGGCACATAATCATCAGATTCACCAGGGTTAAAATAAAGGAAAAAGTGCTAAGAGCAGCCAGAGAGAAAGGTCGGGTCACCCACAAAGGGAAGCCCATCAGATTCACAGCAGACCTCTCAGCAGAAACCCTACAAGCTAGAAGAGAGTGGGGAACCAATATTCAACATTCTTAAAGAAAACTTTTAAAGGATTTTTTGTGTATCTATCTCCTTCAGTTCTGCTCTGATCCTAGTTAATTCTTGTGTTCTGCTAGTTTTTGAGTTTTTTTTTATCTTCCTCCTCTAGTTCTTTCAATTTTGATGATAGGGTGTCAATTTTAGATCTTTCCTCACTTCTCATGTCAGCGTTTATTACTATAAATCTCCCTCTAGACACTGCTTTAAATTTGTGCCCGAGACTCTGGTACATTGTTTCTTCATTTTCATTGGTTTTGAAGAACATCTTTATTTCTCCCTTCATTTCATTGTTTATCCAGTCATCATTCAGGAGCAACTTGTTCAGTTTCCATGTAGTTGTACAGTTTTGAGTTAGTTTCTTAATCCTGAGTTTTATATTGATAGCACTGTGGTCTGAGAGACTGTTACCAGTTCCATTCTTTTGCATTTGCTGAGGATTGATTTACTTCCAACTATGTGGTCAATTTTAGAATAAGTGTGATGTGGTGCTAAGAAGAATGTGTATTCTGTGGATTTGTGGTGGAGAGTTCTGTAGATGTCTATTAGGTTTGCTTGGTCCAGATCTGAGTTCAAGTCCTGGATATCCTTGTTAATTTTCTGTCTCATTGATCTGTCTAATACTGACAGTGACATGATAAAGTCTCCCACTATTATTGTGCAGGAGTCAAAGTCTCTTTGTAAGTCGTTAAGAACTTGCTTTATGTATCTGGGTGCTCCTCTATTGGGTGCATATATATTTAGGATAGTTAGCTCTTCTTGTTGCATTGATCTTACCAT
>PVKP010042389.1:0-18104 GCA_004027715.1 Plecturocebus donacophilus
GTCTAGCTGCCCTCTTTGCTTCTAGGTTAGCTTGGCAATTGCCCTCTGCTTCCTCCTCATCTTCTTTCTGGTTACCTTGGCGGTGTAAGACTGCTACCTCTTTGGGTTTTTGGACAGCTTGTAATAAGTCCAATATTTCCTTATGATATTTAATGGGAGGATTTAATGGCAGGATTGCCTAGGTTAGGAACTCTCTTTCTTTCCATGTGGCAGCATGGGCATGCAGAACCAGGTGAGCATACATGGAATCTGTGTAAATGTTTATTCTCTTTCCTTTTCCTAATTTCAGAGCTCAAGTGAGGGCTACTAGTTCTGCCAGCTGGGCACTAGTTCCAGGAGGAAGGGAATTACTTTCAAGCACTGTTTGATCGCTGACTACTGCATATCCTGCCTTCCAAACTCCTTTTTCCTTGAATGAACTTTCGTCAGTGTGCAGGTTAAGGTCAGGATTGGCTAGAGGAGTTTCTAAGAGATTCTCTCGAGCAGCGAAGTTCTGGGCTATAACCTGCTGACAGTTACGTTCTTTGTCTGCCCCTTCCTCAGGAAGAAAAGTCACTGGATTGAGAGCGGCACATGTGCACAGCTGAAGAACAGGCCCTTCGAGCATTAAGGCCTGACATTTCAGTAAGCGGTTATCAGACAGCCACCAGCCTCCTTTAGAGGCCAGAATTCCAGCTACATCATGTGAAGTCCAAACAGATCTTTCCCTTGCACTATTTTAACAGCTTCTGAGACCAGTATAGCCACCATGGCTACAGCCTGCAAGCAGTGTGGCCAGCCTTTTGCCACTGCATCAATTTCCTTCCTTACTTAGGTATGCCCCTGGCATATGGTATGCCGGGGCATACCTAAGTAAGGAAAAGTGCCACTTTTCCTTACATATGTTACAGAAAAGTGCCACTCCTGACTTTTCCATAACATATAGGGAGAAGTTGTTCCCTGTAGGAAGGCTTAGAGCTGGAAACTGCAGTAGTGCCAAGGCTGCCTAGCCATAGGGTCCCATTGTATTAGATGAATGTTAGCCTTTTGGGTTTCCATAATGAGAGCGTATAGGGGTTTGGCTATTTCACCATATCTGGGAATCCACAATCAGCAGAAACCCATTATTCCTAAGAATCCCTGCAATGTTTTAAGGTCTTTGGATGGGGGAAGTCCAGTATGGATTGGAGACGCTCTCCATCAAGGGCCTGAGTGTCCTTAGATAAGACAAGCCCTAGGTATTTTACCTCTTGCCTACAAAGTTGGGCCTTTGGTTTGGAAACCTTATATCCACAGGTGGCAAAGAAGTTTAGGAGGTCCTGGCTGGCCTGCTGATGCTGGGTTTCTGAGTTTGCAGTTAAAAGTAAGTCATCCATATATTGAAGAACTAGGATGAAAAATGACTAAGGTTCTGAGCTAGAGCCTGGCTGAACAGATGGGGGCCATCTCAAAAGCCCTGGGGTAACACTGTTCAGGTGAGCTGAGAATTCTTGTTTAAAGGGTCTTCAAAGGCAAAGAGAAACTGGGAGTCAGGATCTAATGGAACATAGAAAAAGGCATCCTTAAGGTCCAGGACTGTAAACCATTGTGCCTCTCCTGGTATTTGAGAGAGCAAGGTGTATGAGTTGGGTACAGCTGGGTAGAAAGGGATCACAGCTTCATTGATAAGCCTGAGATCTTGCACCAGCCTTCACTGTCCGTTAGGTTTTTATACTTCTAAAATCGGAGTATTACAAGGGCTGTTACAGGTCCTCATTAGACCCTGAGATTTTAAGTTCCTTGCAATATTCTGTAGCCCCTTTTTGAGCTTCCAGTCTTAGAGGATAGTGTCTTCGGTAAGGCAAAGAGGTGAGATCCTTTAGACTTATTTGAATTTGGGCATGCATTCATTGCCCACCCAAGTTGTCTCTACATTGCCCAAACATCAGGATTAATCCCTTCTTTAAATAATAAGCAGCGGAGAGGGATTTCCTCCCTAATGATGCTCGTATAGACAATGGTTCCTGCTCTGCCTAACAGGTCCCACCCTACTAAAGGAGTGGGACTATCTGGCATGATGAGGAAGGCATGGGAGAAGAGTGTATCTCCCCAGTTACAGCTTAGAGGGTGGGAGAAATATTGGGAGACTGCTTGTCCTGGGACTCCTTAGACAGTTACAGACTGGGAGGACAACCGTCCAAGACAGGAGAGCAAAACTGAGAAGGCCACACCATGGTACAGGAGAAGGTTGACCTCCTGGCCCTCCCTGGTCAGCTTTACCCAGGGCTCTGTGAGGGTGATGGTTTGTGCTGGCGCTTGCCCCAGGCACCCTCAGTCCTGCTGTTGGGTCATCTGTTTAGCCACCTCAGGCCCTGGGAACCTTCATCCCCTGGGACAGTGTGCCTTCCAGTGATCCCCTTGGCACAGTGGGCAAGGATGAGGAGGTGGTCCATTTCTCTGGGGGCAACCTTTCTTAAAGTGTCCAGGTAGACCACAGTGGTAGCAAGCTCTGCCAGACTGGTGGCTAACCCAAGCCTTTCTCTCTTCTGAGCCCCTTGGGTCTGCTTGCCTGAAGACCATGACTAGGACTGCGGCTTTTCTCTGGTCCCTCCTGTTCCTTTCGGCCTGTTCCTCCTGGTCTCTACTAGAGAACACTGAGGTTGCTAGATTTCCTAATGATTCTAGATTCTGTTCTGGCCCCAGGGCCAGCTTCTGGAGCTTCCTTCTAATGTCCACAGCTGATTGCATAATAAATTTGTCTTTTAGTATTAGCTGACCCTTGATGGAGTCTGGTGACAGGGGAGTATACTTTCTTAAGGCCTCCCATAACCCCTCAAGGAAGGCTATTGGGTTTTCTTCCTTTTTCTGAATTATGGTGGATAACATTGCATAATTCATGGGCTTTTTCCTAGTTTGCCTTAATCTCTCAAGTATGCAGGTCAAGAGGTGCCTGTGACTCCAGTCTCCTTGTTCTGAGTCAGGGTCTCAGCAAGGGTCCATGCTAGGGACTGCCTGTCTCCCTGTTGGGAATCCATTCTTCTCCTCTGATGTCAGGTGGTCATGTACTTAACTAAGGTACCAGGTGTCCCCAAACTCTTGAGCTGCTGCTGGAGCAGCCTCTCTCTCACTGATGATTAGGGTCTGAGTAAACAATAACATGATATCTTTCCCATCCAAAGGACTGACCCAGGCCCTGCAGAACATCTATGTACTTGTTCAGGGCATCTGAAAATTTTTCTAAGTCTGCCTTGATTTGCTATAAGTCAGAAAGTGAAACAGGAGTATGTACCTTGGTTGGACCAAATTATCCTCCAACTGCCTGTAGGGCGCAGAGTTGGGGCATCCTAGTAGCCTTGGCCGCTTTGGCCTTCCCTGAGCCCTCTTGTGTGGCAGGAGCTGAGGAGACCTGGCCAGTATCAGTGGAGGGAGGAGCCACAGGGAGCCCTAAACGTGGGGGTAGTCCTGAGGAGGGGCCAGCAGGGTCTGGGGTACAGGATTTACACAGCTGAGGATTATTTCCTAGAGAAAAGAACACTTGCACATAGAGGACCCAAGTCCATTTACCTTCGCTCTTACAGAACAGGTCTAATTGTAGAAGGGTGTTGTAATTTGTATTCCCCTTAGGAGGCCTGGTTTCTCCACTCTGCAGAGGGTCTCATGGCCACGCTGTTTGGCAGAAAAAAATGAGCTGCTTCTTCTTCAAAAATTGTAGGTCAAATTGGTCCCAGTTATCTAGGATACACTTTCAGGGTGATTTTGCCTTGGGAAGAGCAGCACCCATCTGAAATTAAACACAGGGATGCCCGCATCCCTGATTATTCCTTGCAACTGCTAGCTGTGGGGCATCCCCTAGTTATAGCACCTTGTAGTTTCCTTGTGCCCTACATGCATGACCCTCTTCTCCCTGCCCCCATGTGCTGGGTTTAATCATGCTTACCAGCATCATGGGCACACCCTGTCTAATGTCCTCTTTGGCCACCATAAGGACACGGGGACTACCAGGCTTAGTGGCCCTGTACTGGCTCCTTGAAGAACTAGGCCAGTGAGTCTTGGGTGATGGGTGCCAAAATTCCCTAGCAAGAGTTAAATTAACATAAGCTTGACCATAAACCTGTTGAGAAGGGCCTCCAAGCAGAACAATCTTAAAGAAGGTAATGGCTGGCCATATGGCCAAGGTCGGAACAATGCCCTTGGGACCTGGGCCTTCTTCCCCACCCCACTCTCCATTCTAGGAATTTACCCTAGGGTTGTGGGTTGTATTTGAGCCTTGGACCAGGTCTGACTATGGTATTCTAGATGGAAAAGTTCTGCCTTATGGAGAGCAAATTCTAGGCAAGAAAAATTATACATTATCTGATTGAGGCACCACTCAGTTGGATTGGGAAATTGAGGATGACAAAAAAACAAAATGTCCTATAGCCTCCAGTATCCACTGATAGACTCTGGCTCTGTTAGGACATAACCTACCACTGCAGACTAAGGGAACTGGCCTTGTGTATTTATCCGGTAGGAGGTTCTCATAGGCATAAGCCTGAGGGCACCATGGGCAAGGGTCCCTGGACTGCCATGCCAAAAGCCTAAAAGTCCTAGCAAGAAGGGTAATAGCCTCATGTGTAGGAACTATCTTAGAGGAAAGAGCCAGGAAGAGGTTTGCCTTATGGAAATCTGGACCCAGGAGGTTGGGGTCTGAAAGGCTGGGAGTGGCTCACATAGGCGGCTTTTTCTTAGGAGGTCTAAGTTGGGGCCACAACCTCAACTGGACTGAACTGGAAGTTTGGGACCACTGTTTCCTCCTACTGACCCTCAGCTTGGCCCAGAGAAAGAAAGAAATTAAACACAGGGAAGAAAGGGAAACTGGTTCAGGGCTGACCAATAACCCTAGTTCCAAAGAGCCAGGGGTTGTTAGGGAGTCCATTCCCAGAAAGCCTGACACCCATGTCTTTAGTCCAGTGGCCATGCTAGTCACACTCTGATGGCCAACAGGTGCCCGGTTTTTACCTCCTTAACAAATTTAAAATAAGGGAAAGGACAGATTGGCAAGCAAAAGGGGTCCAATACCACACCACTCTGAGGTTCAATGTCTCCTGGCTGGCTCGCCAACAGATGTAACCAGGGGAGCATACCCAGCTCCCCATTCTGAAGAGGTTCCTGGCCTCTCTAACCCAGAAGAATAGGGAAAGGGGCCCCAAAGGCACAGTGAGTTTGCCGTTTGAATAAATATCGTAGACCCAAAGAGTTTTGCAGAAGAGCATTTATTAGAGAGAGAGGGAGAGACAGAGACAGCTCCCTTGCTGTTGTGGGAGGGGAATCCAGATAGGGATATCCCTTAAGGTAAGGAGCAACTGAAGTTTTAACCCTTGAGTTATTCCCTCCCCATTCATGTTCTCGTCCAATGAGAGGAGTTCTTTCAAACTTTCTCTGGAGTGATTGATCTTTGACTCTGATACCAGATTGGCTACTTGGTCCACAGCCTGGAGTTGCAGAGCCACCTCCTCCCAGAGCTTTCCACAGGATTTTTGGGACAGAGGAGCCCCACCTGACTTTCCCTACCTAGCCTGTGTGTGGGAAACACAGACAAATAACTTTACATTTGAAACCCCTCTGGTCCCCGGATGGAAGCATGGAGCTGGGTAATTCCTGCCTTTGAAACCATGCCTTTCGTGGACTCAGGAAGAGAAGTTTCTTTAACACAGTCCCGCAGAAGGGCTGGAAGACAAAGTTGAGGAAATAGTCCCAAACGTATTGCAGAAAGAAAGGATGAAAATTATGAGGGGAAAGTTGAAAGAAATGTAGATATCAATTCACAAAATCCAACATCCATCTAGCAGGATTCCAGAAAAAAAACAAACACACACACACACACAAACACACACACACACACACCAGTGAAGATGAGGGGAAACATTAACAAAGGAAAGACAAGAATTTCAGGCTGGAAGGACTCCCTGAAGATTGAGCAAAAAGAGTATAAAAAGGACTTGTATACATTGTGATAAAATTTAGAAATATAAAGAGAATATTCTCAGTGATTTCAGAAAGTAAAGATAGATACTGTAGAAAAATAAGAATTAACCCAAGCTTCGCCTTCTTGTCAGTAATTTTGGATGCCAGAAGAGTAACCCAGTGAAGCAACTGATGCCTATGTAGTACCAAGGGAATCTGTTTTTCCATTTAGAATCATCAATCCAATCAAACCATTCAGATGTCAGAGCAAATAGTTCTTCAGAACCACGCTACTTGATTCTTCAGTAAATAATATTTGTACCATTATATTATTGTAAGGTTAGCTGAGATTAAGGAGAACAGACCGAAAGTCAGGCAAGCAAGTTTTATTAACTTGCCGAGCTGCCCCATAACAATCAGAGGAGGCAGCCGCCAGCTTACAAAACGAGGGGTTCATATGAGGTGAGAGGGGCATGAGGGAGTTTCAGGACTGAGATGATCTATCAGCTTATAACAGGCACAGAGATAGTTTGTTAACTTGTGACAGACTTACGATACATCATCCTGTGACTTTTGTGGTGGCAGTTTTAAAGAAACAGGATTTTTCAGGTATGTGTCAAACAGGAATTTACAAGTATGGATAACAAACATTTGTTTTCCCTGTCCTCCCTCAAGCTGCCCGGATGGCTGTAACCAGGCTTTGCTTAATTATAGCACTTCTGGCAGCCTTGATGTGGCTCCTTGGTAGGGGTTCAGGAATGCAGCTGCAGAGCAATCGGGTGGGGGGGTGGGGTCGGCTTGCACGGAGGGGGGTTTCTGAGGCGGCTTGTCACTAACAATTATAAAAATTGATTATTGATTTTTGATTTTCAGAATTAACCTATAGACAAAACAAAGACTTAACTGTTTATCCCCCTATTCTGAAAGATTATCTGTGCGTGCACCCCAGTAAGATGAAAGAGGAATCCAAGAAAAAGAAAGTCATAGGATCCAAGAAACACTAGAAATAATTTAAGCATGTAATTAAAATTTTAGAAAAACATGATGGTAACTGTGGTACATACCTAGAAGGCGATGAGACAAAATTCGATCATTAAAAAATGATATGCTTAAGAAACTGGATGATCTTCATGATATAGTGAAGAAGATGTTTGTTTCTATTGTCAATTACTTTAAAAATGGAAAGCAAATAGAGCCCCAGGATAAAACAAAAATAAGAATTAGAAGCAACCTAAATCAGGGCATAGTTTTGAAAAACTGATTAGGGTAAGAAAAGAGAATCTGTTTTCTTTTGCATTGCCTGGGATTATTTATTTCTTGATTCTTCAGTAAATAATTTTTATATATTCACAGGATTACAAAAGCTGTGTATTGGTTTTCAATATTTAGAATCAATCCTTAGACAAAGCAGGGAAGACTTAACTTTGGTTTCAGAGTAGAATATAATTATTACAAACCCAGTAAATACAAACGGGAATTGCAGTAAAGGCAGAAGTGAGAAGGTGAAGGAAGTAGGAAGGGTAGAGGGGAAAATGGGGTCATGAGTTCCTCATTTGTCTTGTGAGGAATCAAGTGGAATACAGTCTAAAATTATGAAGCTGGAAAGACACAGAGGCAGTGGAGAATAAGTCAGCACACACCCTCATTTGGCAGGAGTCAATAAATACTGTTGAAAGCTGATAAATCAAAAAAGAGAATATTTTGCAGCAAACACCTAAACAACCAAAACCAGAACTGGTTAACGTTGATTCTCATTGGGCATGGGATGGAGTGAGGACAGGGAGAAGGAGACTTTTCATAGTATTCTGCCATATTTTAGTGTAATTTCCTTCATATGTGGGCATTACTTTTAAAATAAAACTGGAAAGAATAATAAGATTACCAAGTGTTGACACTGGGGAAGAAACTGACACTCATACCCTATTTGCAAGAATGAAAACTGAATTGGTCCAAGCTTTTTTTAAAAAGTCATGAAATGCTGAGAAAACTTGAAGTCATGTGTGTGCCTTTAGGAGTTCTATTTTAAGTAAGACATAGAAGTTTTAATGCACTTATGCTACAAACTGGGAAGTGCTGGGGAGCTCACATCCTCCCCATCAGCCTGGCTGGCGCCATCTGGGACAAGCATCTATTTGTGGCAGAAATCTTATACAGCAGAGGCTTGAGAGTGACTCTGCCACTTACCTGACGGATCCACAAACTCCTGAGAAGAGAGTGGCAGTGGCCTTTCCTGGAGATATGAGGGGTGCCTTCCCTGAAACCTCATGGCAGCCCACAATTTTGTCTTACATCGTATTATCACAGGAAGAAATGCTGCCTGTGGAAACTCAAAAACAGGACCCAAACAGGAAAATCCTAATGAGACCATGGATCCCTGGAGGGAATCCTCTTTTGCAAACCCCAAAAGGCAAAGCACTTTGCAGACAGTAGGCATTTATATCAGTGTGCTAGGGCTGCCATAGCAGAAGAGCATACACTGGGGGCTTAAACAACAAATATTTATTTTCTTACAGTCCTGGAGGCTCAAGTTTAAGATTAAGGTGCCATGAAGATTGGTTTCTGGGGAAGTTTCTCTTCCTGGCTTACAGACAGACAGCCACCTTCTTCGTGTGTTTTCACATGACTTTTTCTCTGGGTATACAAAGAGAGAGAGATCTCTAGTGTCTCTTTTTATAGAGACACCAGTCCTGTCAGACAGGGTCCAGTCCTTCTGACCTTATTTAACCTTGATTACCTTCTTGAAGACCTCATCTCCAAATACAGTCATACTGGTAGTTAGTGCTTCAACATATGAATTTGGAGGTGACACAATTCAGTCCATAACAGTATGGAATAAGCACCTATGGTTATTGAATAATAATGCGCTGACTGTTTTCCTGGATACATGGAGGCCCTAATTTTTATGCCACACAATGGAGACTGTAAAGAGAAAGAAACTCTCCTTCTTGTTCACACCTATCTTATCCCTCCTCAAGGTGGATGTCATTGCTAATATAATTGCACTGCCAAGGTCATCAAGAGCTGTTTTCACACGTCCCTAGGAGGTGGAAGGGACTTGCTCATCCATCACTCAGCAAACATCCACATGTCTGTGATCAGCCACTGCCCTCATTCACACCTGTCCCAACACTGGGAGCTGGTTCATTCTCACTACCTGCTACGGCCTGAGTTTTTGTGTCCCCTTTCTCCACAGATTCATATGTTGAATCCTAATTTCCAACTTGATAGTATTAGGAGGTGGGACCTTTGAGAAGTGATTGGTTTATGAAGTTGCAGCCCTCATGGATTGAATTAGTGCCCTTATTTTTTTCAAAAAATAGAAAAAGTCCCCAGAGAGCTGCCTTGTCCTTCCACCATGTGAGGCTACAGGAAGAAGGCATCATCTAGGATCCAGGAAGTGGGCTCTCACCAGACACCGAAGCTGCTGATGCTTTGATCTTGAAATTACCAGTCTCCAGAACTGTGAGCAACAAATTTCTGTTGTTTAAAAGCTACCCAGTTTAAGGTATGTTTGTTATAGTCACCCAAACAGACAAACTGCTCTCTCTCTCTCTCTCTCTCTCTCGCAATCTCTACTCAAGGGGTAATGAGAGCCTGAAACCTGTATGCATTTTTAGGGGTAAATAATGTAGGCTGCACTTCAGTTTCTAGCCTTAATTATGTGCTCTCTGGAGAAGGAGAAAATGGGGTTGGGCAGACATATAGAATAGGTATTGTGCACCCTCCACAGAAAAATAAAATGCCTCTGTTTTCCATTTGCTGTCTTCTCTCTTCCTCACAGAGAAGAGGCCTCACAGGAAAGAAGAACATGAGAACACGGATGCTCCCAGGGTCCCTGGAAAAATGCCATCAAAACCTAGCGTACATCTGTAACAAAGACAGTTTATTATTCCGAGAGTCTGCATGTTTCACCTAATAAAGAGTCATATAAACATAAGGAAGCTCTGGTCTCAAGTTATAAATGTGTTTGCTCACTGGGTGCCTGATTGGAAGACAGACTGTGCTTCCTGAACAAACCAGAACCATACAAAAACAAATCCTCCCTTAGTACATAGGCCCCAAAGTGATTTCTCAAGATGCTTGTTTCCTTTCACAAGTAGTCCCAGGTCATATGCCTTATATTCAGAGTGGTCCTGGTACTCTCTCGGCTTCCTAGGACACCACAGCTCAACATCCTTTCAGTTTCACTGTCCAGGGGCCTAGCATGCTCATTTCCTCTCTAAATCCCTTGACTCTCAAAAATATCCCTAACACATTTACAGTTTACAAAGTATTTCCACGTGTTGTCATTTAATTCTCATAAGTACTCTGTGAGATGACAGAGACTCGGTCATTCATTCATTCAGTAAGCACAAATCAGGGGCTAGGTACCATGCCAGGCCCTGGGGAGACAAAGCTGGCTGAGATGTGCTGCTCACACTTGTAGAGCTCACAGACCGCCAAGGGAAATAGACGATGCCCAGGCCTGGGTGCCATGGCAGGAGGGCACCTTAAGTTAAGAGAGTACAGAGGCAGCCCATTCTGGCTCAGGAGAACCAGGGAGGTTTCCTGAGGAATATGGTCTCATTCCTGATGGGAGAGTCAGAGCTGAATAGGCGAAGAAGGGGGCCAAAGGAATGCCAAGCAAGCAGCAGGGCATTCAAGTTATAAAAGAGAATGTGTGCCCACATGTGGTGCTTTGAGCAGCTGAGTGTGGCTTGAAGTAGAGTGTGAAGTATGGGAGGGGAGGTGGACAGGAGATAAATCCAGAGAAGAACTTGGGGCCAGATCACAGGTGAGTATATTGCAGGACATGGGAAGGAAATTGGATTTTTACCCTAGGGAATAAATAGGTACTTGCTAAGAATTTCAAGTAAGGCAGGTACATGGATTAGCTGTGCAATTTAGAAAGAGTAATTCAGGATGACTGGGCGCAATGGCTCATGCCTGTAATCCCAGCACTTTGGGAGGCCAAGGTGGACTGATTACTTGAGGTCAGGAGTTCGAGACCAGCCTGGCCAATATAGTAAAATCCTGTCTCTATTAGAAATACAAAAATTAGCCAGGCATGGTGGCATGCACCTGTAATCCCAGTTACTCAGGAGGCTGAGGCAGGAGAATCACTTGAACCCAAAAGGCAGAGGTTGCAATGAGCAGAGATTACATCACTGCATTCCAGCCTGGGCAACAGAGGGAGACTCTATCTCAAAAAAAAGGATACTAATTAGGCAGTGCAGATGCTGGACTGAGGGGTGAGCTGGGAAGATTCTGAGTGGTCCAGGAGAGAGGAGAAGAGATTTTCATTCAGAGCAGTAGGAATGGGGTTGGGGAGTAGGGATGCTTCAGGATATATTTAAGAGGACATACAGCAATTGTGACTGGATGACCATGGGAGGTGTAGGGGAAGCTGGGGCAAACATTCAGATTTCTGTTTGGGCCCATAGGTAGATGATGGTGCCATTCACCTAAGTGGGATGAGGAAGAGGAGCAGGTTTGGGAAGAAAGTAAACAGATTGATTGGGCATGCTGAGTTCTAGATACAAGTAAATCCCAAATAGAGATGTTTGGGGAGGTTTGGGTTCAGGTCTCAGGAACTCAAGGGAGAGGTTTGGCTTGTTGATATGGATTCAGGAAACTCTGGAATAGTAGCTGTATATAGTGTCATGGAAGTATCCAGGGGAAGAATACAGAAGCCTGATGTCATTAGACAGATGATGGGACTGAGGTTGCCTCAAGATCTCGTAGCTGGTCCATGGCAGAGCTTGGCTGAAGCCAGGTCTTCTGACTCTAAGCCCAGTGCCCTACCTGCCACACAAAAGTCTAGCCAAGGACTCCTGGATATGAACCTGGGTTATACTGGGAAGCCAACAGGTTTTACCTCTGTTGTTTCCTTGTTTTATCTATAGGAAGCAGCCCTTGAGCAATGGCCAAGAAGTCTTCATCATGCTGCTCTTGGTAAGTGCAAGGGTGAGTGGAGGAGTAGTCTAAATACCTATGAGGGAGATACCCTTGGATGAAACAGGGCAGAAAATGCACACACTTGCCACCATGTTCACCCTGTCATTCAGTCCTTATGTCTGCTCTTCCTAGGTCACCTACCTTCCTGCTTACTTCCCTAGCCTCTGCTCACATCGGGTTCTTTGCTTCACCTCCCGTCTCCATCAAAATCTTCTTGTCTTAGTCTCATTCCACCTCCACTCTATAGTTCTCTGCTAGGCCATGAGATAAAGCAAGTTCTGCTAAGATGGGTAATAATCGGTTAAAGAGAAATCCATCCCATGGTACCCACTCCTTTTAACCAGAATTCTTGGAGACATGTAAGCAGCATTGCTAAAGACAAGAATTTGAAGCAACTTGGCCAATTATTGTGGAAAGGCTAGGCACATAGGCAGGAAAAGAAGAAAGAGAGGAATTTTGGACGAGATCACGATGGGTATGTTTCATATTACATTAAAGTGTTTGGATTTGAGTTCATTCAATATGGTGATGCAGTGGCCTGCTGGTTCAGGTCTTCCTTGTCATGACAGTTGACATTCTATTTCAACACCTGGTAAACAACAGGTGTGCCCTTCTATACACACACAACATAAGCATCCCTCGTCCGCTGATCTGCAATACGACAGAACAGAGACAGGGCGATTTTCAAATCAAGGCCACAAGTCCCAAATGTTTTTCTCGAATTCTGTGAGTGATCTCATTGGTAGAACCAGTGCCAGGCAGGCTAGAAATCCATTCAGAAACAATGTTTACTAAGGGGTGATTTAAGAAGAAATCCTTTGGGTGACGGAGGGTTTTTCTCCCTTGACAAAATATGTTTGCTGTTTTCAAGTTAATGAAAAGAAGGGGGGAAACAAAAAAATAACAACTGAAAGATCTTTTAAAGGAAGTACAAAACTTGGACAGATCAAGGAACAATTACGAAACAGCCTGCCCTGCTGTCTGGTTTCAGCCTTGCAAGACTTAAGCCAAGTGACCTCAGGGTCATGGAAAGAAGCAGCCCGCTGGGGTTAGGGTTTGGGGAGGAGGAATGTTTTCTAGCACATGCAGTGCAGGGCGGCAGGTTTATCTCAAGGGCTCAAGAGTCTACAGCAAGCCCCAGGGCATGTTGACCGCCTGCCTGGATAGACATAGGGCCACCCAGTGCTCTGCTGTGACTTGGGATGACAGGTTGGCTGCAGATGGTGGGGCGAGCCCAGCCAACCTCCCAGCTACAGACAGAAAATGCCAGAGCACCGGGGACTGGGGCATCATGGAGTTCATGAAATTACATGCTCTCCAGCTATAAGGTTGTCCAGTCTCACTCCCACCAGCCAATGTCTGAATTCCCTCAACAACATCCTCACCAAGTTGTCATTAAGCCAGGACTTGAATAGCCCCCATGACAGAAATTTTTATGCTTCAAGAAAGCCAGTTTTGTCTTTGCATAGTTCTGGCTGGAGGGCCTCCATTACTCCAACTGCCTGGTGTTTCTCTGCACTCAGACAGAAGACATTTCTGCCCATCCCAAGTGGCAGGAGTTGGTCTGAACACCTGGGTCTGCCGCAATGTGCATCAGACTAGTCACCCTACATCTCCAATCACCGGCGACAGGGGCATTTTAAACTGCTTTTCAGAGTAAGAGGTCTGTTTGTTTATCTCTGAATCTTCAGTATCTGCCCCATGATTGATACTAGAAAAACTAGATAAATATTTTCCAAAGAATGAGTTTATGAACAAGCCTGAGGTTTTGCCATTTATCCCATCAAGAAACAGAAATTGGGTTTACAAAAGTCAAATGTGATTTTAAAAGGCATTCAAGACTCAACGAAGTCATTCTAACCACACCCTTAACCCAGTGCATTCCACCTAGGTACATACCAAATTTTGTGCTGTGCTTTTGCAGCGGCTCTCTACTTAAAGAGATATACGATCTCTTTGTAAATTCCTCCAGGAAGTTTCACCGGAAAGTTATTCTGGCTTATTGTATAACTTCCAAAGTTACCCAGTGCTGAGCAGATATTGAGTAGTAAAAATTCCATACTTGGTCTATGCTAGGAACCCACAAATATTTATTTACTTATTGAATGAATGAATGAATGAATGATGAATTAATGGCAGAGGGAAAGGCTTTGTTGTTGTTTGGTAAAAGTACAGAAGTCAGATCACCCAAACTTTACTTCTTACAAACATAAACATGCATATATTCAGACACACGTTCCTTTACTTCTCTTAACTTTGAATAATTCTTAGAGTATTTTGACTATCCCCAAACTTATTTTTCAAAAATAAATATTTCCACTATTTCACTTAAATTTACCTACGGCACTTTTGGCCACTTATCATAGACCCTGGGTCTTATTTGAGATAATAGTAAAATTAATAATTTTACTATTTATATTTAGAATGTAAATAAAATTAATAATTAAGAATGTACATACTATAAACTATAAAATAAGAACTAAAGTAACACAATAAAGAATTATGGATAATAAACCAGTAGAGGAAATAAATGGAATACTTTTTAAAAATACTGAATTAGCATAAAAGAAGGTAGAAAAAGAAGAAAACTGGAACAAAAAACAGATGAGACATAGAAAACACATACCAAGATTCTAGATTTAAACTGAACCATCTCAATAATCATATCAAATGTAAATAGTCTAAACATCCCAATTAAAACAAAGAGATTACCAGATTTGATTAAACATAAGCAAAAAGCAAGACCCAAATAAATACTACCAATAAGAAACTCACTTTAAGTAAAAGGATACAAATAACTGAAAAGCAAAAGGATATAAACAGTAATCTCAAGAACGCTGGAGCGGCTATATTAATGTCAGAAAAAGCAGATTTCAGGTCAAAAAAATATATAACCAGGGATAAAGCTGTTTCCCACTTACTAAAAATAAAGGTGCTGAATTCTCAAGAGGACATAGGATAGGAATCATAAATGTTTATATTTGTAACAACTAACCTTCAAAATATGTTAAACAAAATATGAATAAAATTACAGGATGAATTAACAGATACGTGATTATAATAACATATTTTAACACCTCCCTCTCAGTAGTTAATAGATACCGAAAGAAAATCAGTAAAGATATCAACAACTTGAATGATTCTATCAACCAACTTGATCTAATTGACATTCAGAGAACATTCCACCAAAATCAAACAAAAATGTCAACATAATACACATTCTTTTCAAATGCATATAGAATATTTTCAAAGACAGACCATATTCTGGGCTATTAAGCAAGCCTGAATACATTTCAAAGGATTTGGGTCATACAAAGTATATTCTCTGACCAAAATGGAATTAAAATAGAAATCAGTAGCAGAAATATATCTGGAAAAAACTGCAAATACTTAGAAACTAAATTTCAGACTTATAATCTATAGATCAAAAAAGAAATCACAAGGGAACATGGAGTATATTTTAGAATAAAAAAAATGACAATACATCGTTTCAGAATCTGTGGGATGCAGCCCAAGCAGTACATAGAGGTAAATTTACAGCACTAAATGCTCATATTAGAAAAGAAGAGTCAGGCATGATGGCTCATGCCTGCAACCCCAGCACTTTGGGAGGCTGAAGAGAGAGGATAACTTAGGACCAGCAGTTTGAGACTAGCCTGGTCAACATAGCCAGACCCTCTCTCTATAAAAACTGCAAAGCAAACAAACAAAAAAATTAGTCAGGTATAGTGGCATGCACCTATAGTCCCAACTACTTGAGAGATGAAGCACAAGGATCCAGGAGTTCAAGTCTGCAATGAGCTATGATCATGCCACTGTACTTCAGCCTGAGTGGCAGAGCAAGACTCTGTCTCAAAAAAAAAAAAAAAAAAAAACAAACAGAGAGAGAGAGAGAGAGAAAGAAAAGAAAGAAGGAAGGAAAGGAAAAGAAAAGAAGGCCAGCATGGTGGCTCACACCTGTATTCCCAGCACTTTGAGAGGTCTAGGTGAGCAGATCACCTGAAATCAGGAGTTCAAGATAAGCCTGGCCAACATGGTGAAACTTCATCTCTACTAAAAATACAAAAATTAGCTGGGCATTGTGGTGTGCACCTGTAATCCCAGCTACTCTAGAGTCTGAGGCAGGAGAGTCGCTTGAACCTGGGAGGTGAGATTGCACCACTGCAGTCCAGCCTGGGGTGACAGGATGAGATTCCATCTCAAAAAGAAGAAGAAGAAAACTCTCAAATCAGTAACTTCAGCTTTGACCTTAAGAAGCTAGAATAAGAAGAGAAAGTTAAAAGCAGTATAAGCAGAACACATAAAATAATAAAGATTAGGACGCGGTGCTGGGCGTTGGGACCCTAGTTTATCTAGTTCGGGAAGTTGGGTCTTGGGGTGGTACTTGTCTGTCTGCTCCCAGCTTTCTTGGGTTTCTCCCACGGCGTGGGGCCTCGCTAAGGAATTCCTGGCCCCTTAGGGCCACGGCGTTAGCGGTGTCTTTTGCGAGTTCTTTGTAGGTACATCTTAAAGCTGTCAAGGTGGTTCTAGCAGACCTTGGAAGAAAAATAACATCAGCATTACGCTCATTGAGCAATGCCACCATTATTAATGAAGAGGTATTGAATGCTATGCTAAAAGAAGTCTGTACCGCTTTGTTGGAAGCAGATGTTAATATTAAACTAGTGAAGCAACTAAGAGAAAATGTTAAGTCTGCTATTGATCTTGAAGAAATGGCATCTGGTCTTAACAAAAGAAAAATGATTCAGCATGCTGTATTTAAAGAACTTGTGAAGCTTGTAGACCCTGGAGTTAAAGCATGGACACCCACTAAAGGAAAACAAAATGTGATCATGTTTGTTGGATTGCAAGGGAGTGGTAAAACAACAGCATGTTCAAAGTTAGCATATTATTACCAGAGGAAAGGTTGGAAGACCTGTTTAATATGTGCAGACACATTCAGAGCAGGGGCTTTTGACCAACTAAAACAGAATGCTACCAAAGCAAGAATTCCTTTTTATGGAAGCTATACAGAAATGGATCCTGTTATCATTGCTTCTGAAGGAGTAGAGAAATTTAAAAATGAAAATTTTGAAATTATTATTGTTGATACAAGTGGCCGCCACAAACAAGAAGACTCTTTATTTGAAGAAATGCTTCAAGTTGCTAATGCTATACAACCTGACAACATTGTTTATGTGATGGATGCCTCCATTGGGCAGGCTTGTGAAGCCCAGGCTAAGGCTTTTAAAGATAAAGTAGACGTAGCCTCAGTAATAGTGACAAAACTTGATGGCCATGCAAAAGGAGGTGGTGCGCTCAGTGCAGTTGCTGCCACAAAAAGTCCTATTATTTTCATTGGTACAGGGGAACATATAGATGACTTTGAACCTTTCAAAACGCAGCCTTTTATTAGCAAACTTCTGGGTATGGGTGACATTGAAGGACTGATAGATAAAGTCAACGAGTTGAAGTTGGATGACAATGAAGCACTTATAGAGAAGTTGAAACATGGTCAGTTTACATTGCGAGACATGTATGAGCAATTTCAAAATATCATGAAAATGGGCCCCTTCAGTCAGATCTTGGGGATGATCCCTGGTTTTGGAACAGATTTTATGAGCAAAGGAAATGAACAGGAGTCAATGGCAAGGCTAAAGAAATTAATGACAATAATGGATAGTATGAATGATCAAGAACTAGACAGTACGGATGGTGCCAAAGTTTTTAGTAAACAACCAGGAAGAATCCAAAGAGTAGCAAGAGGATCAGGTGTATCAACAAGAGATGTTCAAGAACTATTGACTCAATATACCAAGTTTGCACAGATGGTAAAAAAGATGGGAGGTATCAAAGGACTTTTCAAAGGTGGCGACATGTCTAAGAATGTGAGCCAGTCACAGATGGCAAAATTGAACCAACAAATGGCCAAAATGATGGATCCTAGAGTTCTTCATCACATGGGTGGTATGGCAGGACTTCAGTCAATGATGAGGCAGTTTCAACAGGGTGCTGCTGGCAACATGAAAGGCATGATGGGATTCAATAATATGTAAAGAAAATGCCTTAATATAAACTGACTCAGTTGAATACCTAATTTGCTGAAACCTCAGAGTTTCCCTTCTTTTTGAAAATTGGGGGGAAAATGTATTTTTCTTGCCTATCATGCCCTCTTTTCTTCTCACCCAGTTTCTCCCTCCTTTTCTTTTTCCCTCCTTTCTTCCCTTTAATATAAGGGAGAAATATATGGTTTTTGTGGAAATCATTATATTTTTGCTTTAGATTTT
>PVKP010042390.1:0-18096 GCA_004027715.1 Plecturocebus donacophilus
TTTTTTTTTTTTTTTTTTTTTGAGACGGAGTCTTGCTCTGCAACCTCCACTTCGCAGGTTCAAGCAATTCTCCTGCCTCAGCCTCCCAGAGAGCTGGGACTATGGGTGCGCACCATCACTTCCAGCTAATTTTTGCATCTTTAGTAGAGACAGGGTTTTGCCATGTTGACCAGGCTGCTCTTGAACTCCCGACCTCAAGTGGCCCATTTACCTCGGCCTCCCAAACTGCTAGGATTACAGGATGAGCCACCACACCTAGTCAACAGTATTAATTCTTCCAACCCATAAGCACTGGCAACAAGCAATACGAAATGCTGTATAAATGAGAACAAATAAATAACAAGGTGGTACAGAACTTGTACACAGAAAACTACAAAACATTGCCAAATTAATTTAAAGAAGACCTAAATAAATGGAAAGACATCCTGTCTTCTTGGAGACAACTCTTTTGTGTGTGTTGATCTTATATCTGTAACTTTTCTAAATTTATTTGTTACTTCTAGATTTTTTTGTGTGGACTCTTTAGAATTTTCTATATATAAAATCATGTCATCTGCAAACAGAGGTAATTTTACTTCTTCCTTTTCAATTTTGAGACTTTTTATTTCTGTTTGTTGCTAATTGCTGTGGCCAGAACTTCCAGTACAATCTTGAATAGAAGTGGTGAAAGCAAACCTGCTTGTCTTGTTCTTTATCTTAGAGGAAAAGTGTTCATTCTTTCACCATTGATTATGATGTTAGTTGTGAGTTTTTTATTATATGGCTCTTAATATGTTAAGGGAGTTCCCTTCTATTTTGAACTTCTTGAGTGCTTTTTAATCATGAAAGGGTATTGAATTTTGTCAAATGCTTCTTCTTCATCAATTAAGGTGATCATGATTCCCCTCCCCCCATTCTATTACTATGGTACATTACGTTGATTTTTGTATGTTGAACCATACTTGCATTCCTGAGATAAACCCCACTTGGTCACCATGTTTAATCCTTTTGATGCTGCTGAATTTGGTTTGCTGGTATTTTGTTAAGATATTTTATGTTTATTTTCATAAGAGATATGGGAAGTTTTCTTTTTATGTATTTGTCTGGTTTTGGTATCAAGATAACCCTGGCCTAATAGAATGGGTTAGGAAGTGTTCAGGTCTGCTCTTCTATTTTTTGGAAGAGCTTGAGGAGGATTGGTATTCTTTAAATGTCTGGTAGAATTCACCAGTGAAGCTATCTGGTCCTGTGCTTTTCTTTGTTGGGAGATTTTTCATTAATGATTTAATCTCTTTACTTGCTATAGTTCTGTTTAGATTTTTTGACTTTTTTTTTAGTCATTTCTGGTAGTTTATGTGTTTCTAGGAATTTGTCCATCTAAGTTATCTAACTTCATGGTGTACAGCTGTTTGCATTATTGTATTAGGATATTTTTTATTTAAGGCCCACTTTCATTTCTGATTTTAGGAATTTAAGTCTTTCTCTCTTTTTTTTTTTTTTTAATCAGTCTACTAGAAGTTTGTGCTTTATCAATTTATCAAAAATCCAACTTTTTATTTTGTTGGTTCTATTTTTCTATTCTCTATTCTGTTTTTCTCCACTCTGATCTTTATTGTTTTTTTCCATCTGCTAGCTTTGCTTCAATTTGCCCTTCTTTTTCTGGTTCCTTAAGGTAGAAAATTGGGTTATTAATTTGAGATCTTTCTTTTCTTTTAATGTTGGTATTTACAGCTGTGAATTTCTGACTGCTGCTTTGCCTTTCTCCGATAAGTTTTGATATGTTGTTTTGTTTTTATTCATTTCAAAGTATTTTATAATTTTTCCTCGTGATTTCTTTATCCACCTGCTGTTTTTGTGTTGTTTAATTCTCATGTATTTGTGAATTTTCCCCATTTTCTTTTGTTAGTGATTGCTAGTTTCATTCCATTGTGATCAAAGGAGATACTTTCTATGGTTTCAATTGTATAAAATTTATTGAGACCTGTTTTGTGGCCTAACATATTGTCTGTACTGGAGAATAATCCATGTGAATGTGGGAAGAATATGTGTTCTGTTGTTGGGTGGGATTCTGTATGTTCCTATTAGTTCTAGTTGGTTAGTAATGTTGTTCAAGTCCTCTGTTTCCTTCCTTCCTTCCCCCCTTCCTTCCTTCCTTCCTTCCTTCCTTCCTTCCTTCCTTCCTTCCTTCCTTCCTTCTTTCCTTCCTTCCTTCTGTCCTTCCCTCCTTCCCTCTTTCCCTCCCTCCCTCCCTCCCTCTTTCTCTCTTTCTTTCTTTTCTTTTTTTTGAGCTGTAGTCTCACTCTGTTGCCCAGGCTGGAGTGCAGTGGTGCAATCTTGGCTCGCTGCAACCTCTGCCTCCCAGGTTCAAGTGATTCTCCTGCCTCAGCCTCCCGAGTAACCGGGATTACAGGTATGCACCATCATATCCAGCTAATTTTTTTGTATTTTTAGTAGAGATAGGGTTTCACCATGTTGGCCAGGCTGGTCTCGAACTCCTGACCTCAGGTAATCCATCCGCCTTGGTCTCCCAAAGTGCTGGGATTACAGGCGTGAGCCACTGCATACAGCGTAAGGCCTCTATTTCTTTATTGATCTTCTGTCTAGTTGTTCTATTCATTATTGAACATGAGGTAGTAAAGTCCCCAACTATTTTTGTAGAACTATTTCTTCCTTTAATTCTGTCAGTGTTTTTATTTATGTATCTTGAGGCTCTTTTATTAGGTTTGTATATCTCTATAATTGTTACACATTCTTGAGGTATTCACCCTTTTCTCAATATGTAATGTCCTTCTTTGTCACTTGTAAAAATGTTTAACTTAACATCTATTTTGCATGACATTAGTATATTCACCCTTATTCTATTTTGGTTACAATTTGCATAGAATATCTTTTTCCATGATTTCACTTTCAACCAAGTTGTGTCTTTGGATCTAAAGTGAGTCTCTTAGACACAGCATATGTTGAATCATGTTTTAGTTTTTAAAAATTCATCCTGCCAGCCTATTTTTTTTTCTTTGAGAGTGAGTCGCTCTATCTCCCAGGCTGGAGTTTAGTGGCACGACGTTGGCTCACTGCAGCCTCCATCTCCTGGGCTCAAGTGATTCTCGTGCCTCAGCTTTGGACTTTTTGATTAGAGGTTTAATCTATTTCTGTTTAAAGTAATTGCTGATACAGAAGGACTTAATTCTTTAATTTTTAAATTTGTTTTCTATATGTCTTATAGTATCTTTGTTTCTTAATTTCTTCATTACATCCTCTTTTTGAGTCTGACTTTTTGTAGCATGCCATTTTGATTTACTTCTCATTTCCTTTTCTCCATGTTTTTAAGTTATTTCCCTAGGGTTATCTTGGTATAATGGGTTGAATGGTGTCTCCCAAAATTTGTATCCACATGGAGCTGCAGAATATTACCACATTTAGAAATAGGGGCTCTGAAGATGTAATTTTTAAGATGCAGTCATATAGTTGGGTTGGGCCCTACTGCAGTGACTGGTATCCTTGTAAGAAGAGAAAAAAGACACACAGATACACACAGACACACAGAAGAAAGCCATGTGATGACTGAAACAGAGATTGCAATGATGCATGTACAATCCAGAGAATACCAAATGATTTCTGGCAACCACCAGAAACTATAAGGTACAAGGAAGGATTCTTCCCCAGAGCCTTCCAAACTATAACCCTGTTGACACCTTGATCTTGGACATTTAGCCTCTGGAACTGTGAGATTATAAATTTATGTTGCTTTTAGCCATCCAGTTTATCGTACTTTGTTATGATAGCCCTAGGAAACTAATATACCTGGGTATTACAATTAACACTCTAGTCTCCTATATAGTTCTGTATGTCCCCCTTTATATTTTTAGCAGAAATTATATTTTATAGATATATTGTATATCCATTAATATAGGTTTGCAATTATTGTTTTATGGATTTATCTTTCAAATCATAAAGAAAAAAAGAAAAATTACATGCTGAAAATAGAATACAGGATTTTATAGTTACTTATATAGTTAATTTTACTAGTGTTCTTTTCTTCTTTGTATGAGTTTGAGTCACTGTCTAGTGTCCTTTCATTTCAACCTGAAGGATTCCCCAGCGTTTTTTTGTTTGTTTGTTTGTTTTGTAGGGCAGGTCTACTAGTGATTAGCTTCCTCAATATTTGTTTATCTGGGAATGTTTTAATTTCTTCATTTTTGAAGGATAATTTTGCTTGATATAGAATTGTTGGCCAACAGTTTTATTTTTTTTTCCTTTGAGGTCTTTAGATATTTCATATTGCTGCCTTCTAAACCCCATGGTTTCTGATGAGAAGTCAGTCATGATTCTAATTGAAGATCTCTTATATATGAGGAGTCTTTTTTGGTCTTGCTGCTTTCAAGATTCCCACTTTGTATTTGTCTTTTGACAGTTGGATTATAATGTGTCTCAGTGAGAATATCTTTGAATTTGTCCTACTTGGAGTTTGTTGAGATTCTTAAACATGTACATCATCAAATTTGGGGAGTTTTCAGCCATCATTTCTTCAACTATTCCTTGTACCCTCATTTTTCTCGCCTTCTGGGACTCCTATTATACATATGTTGGTATGCTTGATGGCCTCCCATAAGTCCCTGAGACTCTTCATTTTTCTTTATTTCCTTTTCTGCTTTTATTCTGAAATGCTTCTCTGTTTGGGGTACTGCTTGTGAAATTCCTGCACACAGGACAGTGGCTGCCCACACCATGTCTTCCTTAGTCATGACCAGTGCTTCTTGGGCCCTCTTTACTAGAAAATGAACAAGGAGACATTACCTGTCCTCCTTGACTGGTCAGAAGTGGAAGCAGCCTGACATCATTAGAAATATTGCTGGCCTCAGCGATCAAATCCTGGCTCTGCCACTTCTTTGTGATGTGAAATGGGGCAGATAATTTTCTGCACCTTAGATTCATCATCTGTAGGGTGACCAACTCCTCCTGGTTTTCCCAGGACTTTTTAGGTTTTATACCAAAAGTTCCATGTCTCAGAAAACCCACCAGACCCAGGGGGACCTTACTCATCTGTGAGAGGAAGATAATACTACCTACCACAAGGTGGTTGTGAGAAAATATAAAGAAGATACAGAAAAGTAGCTAGGGCATCGTTAGGTTCCATAATCATATAATTGTTGCTTATGCAAAATGTAAGGAGGGTGTTTGAAGATGGAGAATGATGCACCAAATAGCTAACACTTTGACGTGGACTTACTTCAAAGGGACTCTTGAGGGCAGAACCAGGGAAATTTTTTGTTAGTTCTACCTGAACATTTCTGCCAGCTATCCCTCTGGAAATATTGCTATATGTCAGATCCCCACATGCTGCAGAGGGAGAACCATCACCTACCTGTTTAATGACATACATGGCTCCTCCTTGTTGGCCCTGTTCAATGCTGAAGGTCAGGTCTATGTTCACTACAACGTAAAAACCAGGTAAGTGGACAGGGAAAATACTAGTCTCACAGAAGTACCTCTGAGGGTGGTGGAAGGAGGACTGAGGTGGTGACGGGAGGGCTGAGGTGGTGACTATGAGTCCCTAGTTAAAGAAGAAGCCAAGCAGTATCTAGAGGTCTAGTGAGGCAGTGAGGCAGGGCTGAGGCTATTTCTGTAGGGACATAGGAACTTTAAGGCTCAGCCCTTCCTTGCTGTATCTATGTCACAGCCAATGATAAGGACAACTTCCCAAGTCCTATCCACTTGGTACCCCAGAGCACTAAGATCTTGACTGTTAGTTATATTAATGGAAGAATTATTTAGTGGAAAAAAGTGTTTTATACCAGGAGTGGGTGAAGGAGAGGCATGAAAACACTACTTCTGTGGCATCTTTTGAAAGAAGTGCAAAGATTCCTAGCCAAAGGTTGATATTGTCTGGTTTTCTTTTTTGTTTTTGTTTTGAGACAGGGTCTTGCTCTCACTCTGTCACCCAGGTTGAAGTGCAATGGCACGATTATAGCTCACTGTAGCCTCGAAGTCCTGGGTTCAAGTGATCCTTCCACCTCAGCCTCCTGGGTTAGCTGAGATTACAGACATGTGCCATAATGCCCAGATAATTTTTTAAATTTTTTGTAGAGACAAAGTTTCACTATGTTGACCAGGATGATCTCAAACTCCTAGCCTCAAATGTTCCTCCTGCCTCAGCCTCTCAAAGTGCTGTGATTACAGGCATGAGCCATCATGTCTGGGTTTGCTTGGGTTTTCATAAGGAACTGTTCTTGGAAGAAATGAGTTACTCTTACGTTATAGGTATTCCATTTCCCATCTTGGTGCCTATTATACAATCAGGCTACTAGGCAACAGAGCACAAATTCTGTTTCTTCCCCTCTTGGGTTTGACCTGAGCCTTCATTATGTCTCTCAGACTTGGCTCCTCTGGTAGCATCAACAGGTGGTAAAGGGCCTCAGACCATAGCAGGTGGGGAAAGTGAGGCTGCCTGCAGAACTCCACCATTCCTGCAGTCTGGACTGAGTCTTACAGACTGCCTGCCCTTACAGATCTGCCACAGCCTATACTGATGAGAGCTTCGTTCAGGGGCCTGGTGGCAGCTACTCACCTCTGTATCTCTCCTAGCTGCCCATATGTCTTAGTCTTGGATGAGGAAGGTGGGACCACGAATGACCAGCAGGGCTATATAGTCCACAAATGGAGCTGGACTTCCAGGATGGAGACCCTGCTTTCCCTGGAATACAAGGTAGGGATGGGCAGTGCGGTGGTGCTCACTGCCACAGGGAGGGCCTTGGCATCCTGCCATGCACTGCCTAGCATTAAAAGCCCAGGGCTAGCCATAAGACAGGAGTCCTGCCCTGAAGGAGCTTGTAATCTCATTCAGAGGTTCCCAAGTTGGTGGATGGTGGTCCAGGTTGGCTGAAGGGAACCTTTCACCAGCCTAAACTACTGGCTGCTTTACTGACATTTCTTGGTAATATCCTTCTGGTGTAATTTTTATTATTAATATAATTCTATTTTTCTGTTCAAATGTGTTTTATGAAGTAGCAGTTATGGTAGTTGATAGCTTTATTTTTAATGCCTATGTGCAGCAATAATAAAAATTAGCAATTCTATATTGGTCTCCCCAGTTTTGATATTTGTAACTTTGTTATCTATAAAATAAAACAATCTGGAAGTCAAAAGTGGCTAATAGATGCAAACTCTTTTTTCATTCATTTGGCTGTCCAGATGATAATTCACCAAAGATTTATTAAATAACATAATAAAGAGGGCTGAATTAATAATAAATTAATAAACTTATTAATAAAGCAATTAAGTATGCTTGTCACTTTATCTGTGGCAGAGTTCCTCATCATTGACACTACTGACATTTTGGGATGGATACTTCTTTGGTATAACTGTGCATTGTAGGAAGTTTAGCATCCCACTAGATTCTAGTAGTATCTCCTTTCCCAGTTGTGACAACCAAAAATATCTTCAGGCATCATCAAATGTAGCCTTTGGAGGGCAAAACTGCCCCCAGTTGAGAACCACCAATCAGAGGATGGAAGGAGAAACCAAATCCATCAAGGAACTCAAAAGTCTAAGGGAGTAATAAGAACACGGGGAAGACACAGGTAAGAACTGCAAGAGAAGGGCAGGTGTTGGAATTCAGAGGAAGATCACAGAACATCTATTCAAGCTGGCCCCAAATGAAGAGCCCTATCATAAGGGTTGTGGACACAAGCACTCGGAGTGCATGGGAGGACTCCAGCCCCTACCCTTCGTCTCCTGTCTCTTATCCTCTCGGTTCATCCTCTACACTGGCCATTGACTCTCCTCCTTATGCTCTGATTCCTCAGACCCACACCTCTGCTCAGGAAAATTCAATCCCTTGAACATGTCTCACCTTTCCTACTCCCTTGGCCTGAAATGCACCCCTTCCTCTCTTTGCTAGTGCAAATGTCCTTCTAAATTCCTTCAAAGCCCTGCCCAAACTCCCTCCTTTGTGGCATCCCATCCCACACCCATCTCTGTCTTCCTCCAGTGCACACACTTTGGATTAGTCACTTAGTAATGAATGTCATGAACAGGTTCTCATCTCTGGCTGCATATGAGAATCACCTTTGGGACTTTTATAAAATACAGACCCCAGTCACAGCCCCAGAGCAACCCCAACTCAGTTGATATGTTAGGAATTTTGGACTTATGTGGTTTTCACAAATATTTTTGAGGCTTGGCCAGGTCTGAGATCCCGTCTAGGGGTGTATTGTGTTGTTTTCTTAATGTTTAACGTTTCATAGCTGTATGAAAAGTTTATAATCCCAAGATTAGAAATCAGTTGAAGGCAGGCATTGTAAGTTGTATGTTAGTGTGGCCAAACAGAGAACTGTGATAAGAATCTGAGGAGCTAAGTACTAGTGCCAGGTTTGCCAGACTTTGGCTGTGCAACTTTTTGAAAACCTCTCAGCTTCTCTGAGTCTCAGTTGTCTCATGTATACAAAGCGGGTCACCAGAACTGCCCTACGGCCTCATGGTACTTTCATGAAAAGAAATGAAATAATGGAGGGGAAGGTGCTTTGACATCAATAAAGTGTTTTACCAATGTATTTTAGTTCATTGTTATATTCCTTGGAGCTGCATGCAGAAAAGCACAATAGAGGCATGTGAAGTCAGACGAAGGTGGCCCTGGGGTTGTAGCATGGGGGTGAGTGTGTATGATTCAGATAGAGAGGAGGAGGAGGGAAAAGTCTTCTGGGTAGTGGGAGCAGCATCTCCAAAGGTTGGAGTTGGGACTAAATGTGGTATTTTTAAGAGGTCACAAGTGCTTCTTGTGAAAGAAAGGTGGAGCAAGAGGTGTGTATGGTGTCAGGTGGAGGCGGGAAGCACTGGATGTCAGATTGGGGAGTTTGTATGCTGTCTTGGAGGCTGCAGGGGCCAATTTGTTTTTACCCAGCTGCTTACTATTTCCAATGTTCTTCCTTACTAAGTTTTCCTCTGGTACCATTTCTCTTCAGCCTGAAGAAATTCCTTTGGCTTTCTTGAAGTGCATATCTTTTGGCAATGTTTTCTCTGTTTTCTTTCATGATAAAAAAAAATCTCTTTATCAAAGGATATTTTTGCTGGATATGATTCTGGGATGATTTTTTTTTCTTTCAGCATTTTAAAGATGTTGTTGCACTGTGTCTGTCTTCCACAGTTTATAAGAAGTCTGTAGTTACTCAAGTTACTGTTTGTTTTCTTTAGCTGCTTCCAAGATTTTCTCCTTTCTTTGGTTTTCTAAGTTTAACTGTGAGGTGTCTAGGTGTGGTTGTCTTCATATTTATTCCATTTACTGAGCTTCTTGAGTCTGTAAATTCATTTAAATTTGTTTCACCAAATTCGGGGTAAATTCTAAACCTTCTTTAGGAAAAAAAAAAACGACTCCAATCTTTCTCCTTTTCTTCTGAGACTCCAATTATATCTATTTTACATATTTTGATATTGTCCTAAGCGTTCCTAAGCTCTCTTATTTTGTTATTATTCACATTTGTTTTCTGTTTACTTTTGAGATTGGATAATTTCTGTTGCTCTACCTTCAAGTTCAATGACTTTATTCTGTCATCTCCATTCTACTACTATGATAATGTAACAATTTAAAATTTCAGATATTACATGTTTTCAGCTCTAGAATTTTTATTTAGATACTTTTATGTTTTCTATTTCTCTGCTGAGATTCCATATTTTATAATTTCTTATAAGTACATTTTCCCTTACCTAATTTAGTGTAGTTAAATTAGTGCTTTAAAGTTCTTGTCTGAAAACTTGAATGTCTGGATCTTATCAGACAGAGTTGAAATCTGTTGATTATCTGTTGCTTTGAGAAGAGCTCACACCTCACTGGTTCTTCACATATTCAATAATTTTGGATTGTAGGTGGACATTGTGAATGGTGTGTGGTGGAGTCTCTGAATTCTGGTGTATTTCTCTGAAGAGTGTTGATATTCTTGTTTTAACAAGCAATAAACTTGGTTAGACTGAAACCACAAATTTTGTTTCACTTGCAGAAGCTCACATCTCGGTTCAAGTTTTTATGTTTGTTGTCCTTTTCAACCATAAGGTGTCTTGAGTCTTCCCTGCTCATGGATGGTTCAAGGATCAGCCAGAGACATGGGCAGTTTATGTATAGAATTCTGGCCTCTCCTTCTCTTGCGCTATCCCTTCTGGAATTCTTTCCACATGTTCCTGTGACTGTGGTTGCTTCAGGTTCTGTCTTCTGGGTTCTTCAGGCCAGAAAGATGGTGGAGTTTGGCCTGCCTTCAGGCTAAAGCTGTAAAACAAAGCATTATCCCATGCTGCTCCTTTCTTTTAAATTTTGACTCCTCTTCAAAGTCTGCCTGCATTTGTTTGCTCTTCATAGCCTTTGGGTCATTGTTTTTTGTTTGTTTGTTTTTTCAAGCTTATAGTTATCTATGAGGAAAGCAGCCTGTCAGGCACTGACTCAGCTATACTGGAAGTAGAACCAGCTGGTTGATTTTTAAGGTGAGGGCTGAAATGCTCAGTCTAGCATTTTTGGTTGACTGGAGAGAGACCAGAGGCTGGGCTCATGGAGAGACCAGCTGGGGAGTTACTAGCCAGACCCAACATCTTTACAAATGGTGGCAATGTTTTTTAAAGGGGTCATTTCAATGAAAGAACTCAATGGTGCATGGGCATGGCCTTATAGATGAAAGGAGGAGGGAATTGTAGATGACTCCGTGATGAATTACGTGTCTGGGTGGAAACAGAATTTTCTGAGAGGATCAGTGACCAAAATGGTTTTAGACATGCTTATTTGGTTCAGTGGCCATATCTCTCTGGGCTACTGTGACATGGACCCTGACCTAAGGTGAAAGATTGGGGATAATGGGTAAGATATAATGGGCTGGCTAATGAGCTCTCAAGAAGACAAGTCTGTGATCTGTAGAGTTGTCATACTTGGGAGGTTGAGGGAGAGAAAGAGAAACAATCCAGGAAGCAAGGATAATAAATAAAAGCTGCACTGTGCTAAGCTATGAAATCTGCTGAAATTTGCTAAGCGTCCAATGAGAAAATTTCATAGGATAAAACTTTTTACTTTTACTTTACCTTTTACTATTATTGTCTCCAGGCTCAGAGAAGCCAACCAATTTGTCTACAATTGCCCAACTGGTAAGGGGCAGTGATGGGATTTGATGCCTGCTCAAATCCTCTAGAAGGAGGGCAAGAGAGAGGTGTTCTTTTAAGTGATAGTGATCAAGTTTGAAGATGTCAAAAGACTTGGCAAGTCATAGTTCAGTACTTTCAGGGTGCTAGAGAGAACTAGTTTTCAGACTGCAGGGTATGAAAAAGAAACTCAAAGAATTTAAGTGTAGATCCCTGGGCAAGCAACTAGAATAGTAGAAGGAAATGGAAGGAGCAAAGCAGAGTGTTTTGTTTGTTTGTTTGTTTGTTGTTTGTTTTTTTGGTTCAGAGGCATCCTGGAGGTATTTGTAAGTAAGGGGATATTATAGGTCAGTGACATTGAAGACTAAGAGGAGCCCAGCAGTGTAGGGCTGTACACTCTGAGACTTTCAGGGATGGTCCCTATGTATAAATTGTGCTCTGCACATGCAATTTGTTTAGCAGCCTTAAATGTGAGTTGCTCTACCTTGTCCTGACAATATCTGTTAATGCTGGACATAGGCCTTAATGGCTTACAAAACCACTTCCACCATTTTTATCTCATTTGATCCTGATAATAGCCTTTCAATGATTTCATGTGGAAGAAGTTGAGATTCAGCAAAGCTAACTGGCTTGTTATCAGGAGGCAGAACTGGGACTCACCCATAGACCACAGAGCTCTCAGTAAGGAGTCAGTTGTTTTAAGGGCAACTCACCCTCCCTAAGTTCCAGTCTGGTACTGCTTAAAGGAAATTCCACTCTTTCGGAAGTGATGATAAAGAGTAGCTGCCCCTTTTTCCACCCATCTTTGGCTCCTCAGGGAAAAAAGTAGTGACATATTTGCTGACTTTAAGGGAAGGGGCTGAGTATGTGTGGCCCAGGCCCTTCTGGGTACTTTTTGACATCTTCCCCCCATCTGCAGAGGGCTTTCAGTGCTTCCATGTGGTCACCTTCCCACTGTTATAGGACAAAAGTCATTGTCAGACCTGGTGCCTGAGTGGACACATCTGTCTGATTCAGGGATAAAGGGTTACCCTCTGATTCAAGCTGCATTCCCAATCCATTTTTACTGGAACTGAAGCTGATTCACCTGCCAGACACCTGTGTCTCTTTCACAGTGGGTTTCATACTTGGTTTGGAAAGGAAAGGAGCAGGAATAAGGAAGCATCAGTTACTTTTCAGTGGATCCTCCAGGGGAGCCTGGAATTTTCTGTCTTCTCCATGAAGCTAAATTCTAACGCAAGAACTGGAAAGCTCTTAGAAATCTTCAGCCCCAAGCCAACAGGGGCTTTGTGCTTTGTGGTGGGTCAGGAAAGGGTGGGTGGGCCCGTAGAAGCAGGGATTATCTGAGTACTGTTTCTTTATCTACAGGTGAATGAGCAAATGAAGCTGAAGGTGCTGGGACAGGACTCCATCACAGTCACCTTTACCTCCCTGAATGACACAGTAACACTCACTGTGTCAGCCAACAGCTGTCCCCATGGAATGGCATATGACAAACGGGTAAGGCAGGGTAGACCAGGCACCCAGAGCTGACCCCTGGGTGTCTCAACATGGGTTGCTGTTTCATATCTCAGAGCCTTTGCTCTTACTCCCCACCACCCTCCCATGCAAGGCCCTGCCTCTTTCTCTGCCATTATTCACTGCCTACTCTTAGTACTATTCTCTCTGTGAAACTTCTTATATCCATTAAGAGTCTTCCAGTTATAAGTGACAGAATCCAGTATAGACTAGCTTAAGCATGAAAAGAGAATATAGTGACTCAATAAATTGAGAAGTCTGTCAATATGCAGTTTCAGGCATGGCTGGATCCAGGCCCTGAAATGATTCCACCAGATCTTCCCATCTCTTGGCTCTGCTTTCCTCTTTATTGACTTCATTCTCAAGGAGTTTCTCTCTTGTTGATGACAAGATGACTATGAACATCTCTGGGCTATTATTATACCAGCTTTAGTGCTCCTGGAAGAAGGAGGGCTTCTCTTTCCTAAACACTCCGGTAGAAATGCCAACATCAACACTCATTGGCCCTATTAACTGCCCATGCTTGAAACATTCCCTGTGGCCAGGAGTATGTGTTGCTCCCACTGGCCAGACTTGAGAGTCTATCCGTCTTGGGGGCCAATATGTAAGATTAGCCTCAAATGAACCACCTGGGCAAAGGATAAGGCAGAAGAGTTTTCCTAAAGGAAAATCAAGGTGTTGTTACCCGGAGAAGAAATGATGCTGAGTAGAATAACTACCGGTGCATGTTGATGACCCTCTCTACCACCCTCTTCCCATCCCAGGTAGAGTCTGTCTCTCCCTCTGCTCGTCCCTCCTGGCCGTGACAACCTCCAGTCTAGACTCCTTTATTTTCAAGTCTATCTTCTCCACAAATTGAAAATTCCCTGTGGTTCCCACTAATGTCTGTTGTCCCAGGGCCCAGCATGATTAGTTCAAATTAAGTCTTTACCAAATATTTTTTGGGTAGATGAGAATACAGTGGGGACTGGGAATCCAGTTCTTCCATTCAGTGGGTCGTCATGGAGCCTACTGTGTATCTGGTGGTGTCAACATCAGGGAGAGAGGTGGAGAGGAATAAAAGGACACAGTCCCTACACCCTGAGTTTATATCCTGAAAGAACAGTTGATCTCAACATGAGACTGGGGTAACCAAAGCTCAGGTGGGTAGAACACACTACTTGAGCTCCCCACAGGGGACTCTGCCCACTCAGGGAAGGCTCCTAAGGGCCAAAGCTGGGTGACCACACTTCCCAGTTTGCCCAGAGCCAGTCCCAGTTTATACTGGAGCAATTATACACCTGAAGCAATTGTAAATACCATGCTGTGTTTCCCTCAAATGTGTCCTGATTTGGGTGATAAATTATATGGTTGTCCTGAGCAAGAAGCTCTTAAGCTGTGTGGGCATTTGCCACTGTATGCCACAAACTTACAGACTCTCAAAGCTGGCAGAGCCCAGCAAGGGCAACCAACCCAATGTCCAATAAGGACATAGAGGGTGGGCATTTGTTAGGGGTCTCCTTTGTTACTCCTGGAGGAAAGCATTGCATCTGTTTTTTTCCTAGTACATTTTCATTCCAGCAGCATTTTACCTTCATTAATTCATTAACAAATTCAATAAACATTTATTAGCACCCGCAGCAGGCCAAGTTGGCTTAGACTCTTTAGAAATAAAGAAGTCTCATTCCCTCTAAACTCTGAAATACTCTCAATCTAATGGAGCAAACTACCCGCAAGAGTTTGAGTCCATCTGGGCTGAGATGAATGATCTTGATAATTGATGTGTCTACCCTGTCAATTTGGTTCCATACTCTCACTCTGAAAAGTCATTGGTTTTATTTTTTAGTTTTATTTGATTGAGACCAAGTCTTGCTCTGTTGCCAAGTTCAGGCTGCACTGCAGTGGTGCAATCTTGGCTCACGGCAGCCTCCGCCTCCCAGGTTCCAGTGGTTCTTGTGCCCTTAGCCTCCTAAGTAGCTGGGATTACAGGTGCCTGCCACCACGCCCAGCTCATTTTTGTATTTTTAGTAGAGACAGGGTTTCACCATGTTGGCCAGGCTGTTCTCAAACTCCTGACCTCAGGTGACCCGCCCGCCTCAGCCTCCCAAAGTGCTGGGATTACAGGTGTGAGCCACTACACCCAGCCAGAAAAAGTTATTTTTAAGTGATTAAGTATGCACTGGGTATGAAGTCACCTATCTATGTTTCTAGAAAACCTTTTTAGATTGTGTTTTAAAAATGTGAGTCTACTTTTCTTATCAAAGGCAATGGATATGAGAAAATTATTAATTCTCATAAAACTGGGACAATGCTTCATTTTTCTGGCAATCTCTTGTTTGGTTATCTCTGAAGTTTGGAATGCAGCTGAAAACAAAGATATAAGCATTTCAAGACCCCTATAAGTAGCTGAGAGAACTCACTCTCAGTCTGTGTACCCAACAAGCCCCTTAGGCCTAGGAAAGCCCCTCAGTAATTCGAGTCTTATTTTCTTACCTTAAAGCATCCTCCTCAAGCTGGAATTAGAAGTCTAGAGCTGTGCTGTCTGATATTGTACCCATGAGTCACACATGGCGATTGAGCCCTTGAAATGTGACAAGTCCAAACAGGATGATGCATGGAAACACACACTGCATTTCAAAGACTTAAGAGGAATTGAGAATGTAAAATTTCTCATTAATAATTGGCTATTTTGATGATATGTTGACATAACCTATTTTTGATATACTGAGTTAATAGGTAGAAGGAATTTTCCCTTTAAAAATGTTTTTAATGTGGCTACTATGCGTGTAGCTCACATTACTTTTCTAGTGTATCATGCTGGGCTAGAGGATAGAGTCTCTGTTAAGGGAAGCTTATCAAGGCATGGTTTGATAGTGCAGTAGAAGACCGAGAAGTTATTTAAAATGACACAGTAATTCAAAGAGCATAACTGTCTTAAGGAAATGTAACAGGAATAAACAGACCAATACATTGAGACAGATTCTGAAAACAGTTCTTTATTATAGAAAGCAGAAGCAGATGTTGACCAAGAGTGACTTGCCGAAAAAGTGTTCCGATCATAACATCTTTTGTTTGAGAGTGCAAGCATGTGTACTATGTATGACAACTTTCTAACAAGATAAATAGAAACAATGAGTAAATATGCTTTCTTTTGGGTAATGGGATTTCCAAATGTTGACCTTAACCATGTGGTTAAGCATCTTGGGATATTTTACATGAAAATTAGCTCATCTTGGCACAGTGACTCACACCTGTAATCCCAGCACTTTGGGAGGCTGAAGTGGGCAGATGATAAGGTCAACAGATCAAGACCATCCTGGCCAACATGGTGAAACCCCGTCTCTACTAAAAAATACAAAAATTAGCTGGGCGTGGTGTCGTGCGCCTGTAGTCCTAGCTTCTCAGGAGGCTGAGGCAGGAGAATAGCTTGAACCTGGGCAGTGGAGGTTGCAGTGAGCAGAGATCGCACCACCGCACTCCAGCCTGGCGACAGAGCAAGTCTCTGTCTCTAAAAGAAAGAAAGAAAAAGAGAGAGAGGGGGAGAGAGCGAGAGAGAAGAAAGAAAGAGAAGAAAGAAAGAGAGAGAAAATAAAATAAAATTAGCTTATTTTGGATTCTTGGACCTTGAGAGATGCAAGGAGCTTCCAAGAAAGTGTGCCAAGTGTTGAGGCTGGCAGAGAGCCACAGCTAGGAAGAGGCCATAGAGCAATGGGCCAGTCCCTTCCCTGTCTGGGTCTCAGTTTCCTCATCTATGTAGTGATGCCTAAGGGTGCACCCGCCTTTAACACCCTCCCACCCTGGGACTTTTACAGTCGATCAGTTCCATCTGTGAGTATTTGTTTGGGGTTGATGATCACTTATCAGTCCCCTAAGGCTGGAGGTGGGGGTGGGAGCGGTCTCCTCCCTCCAAGTCCCTGTCACTGAGAACCTTGTTAAATGGCTTCCCCAGACACCATAGCCCCAGAAAGAGCCACCCATCAGAGAGACAGGCAGAATGGTCGTTCCAGCATTTATAGCCCCGAGGCCTGGCTTCTGCTAAATATTTCCATCAAGGCAGCACTTGGGAAGCAGACAACGGCCTCTGTTTAAATGCTTTATTAGCCCAGTGTGCCACCCCAGGTCTTTTTTGGAAGCAAGCTGGGTATAAATTTCAAATAAATAAATAAATAAGGTAAGCGCAGGAGCGGCAACTGGAGCCACGAACCAGAAAGATGGTTGAGGCTTTGCCATTTGTCGGGACGTCTTTTACTGATTTCCTGCCTGCAGCATAAAGGACTCGTGGGCTGACTTCATTGTTCATCAGGAAATCTGATACTGCCCACCCCACTCTTGCCACTTGAGGCTTAAATTCCACAGAAGAGAATTTTTTTCCTATCCTCTTTGTGTTACATGGGAGATGTAGAAATGATAGATTTTTCTCTCAAATAGCTAACTGAATTTAGGGACAAAGGAAGTGAAAAAAAAATGACCAAGACCCAGAGCAGAAAGGACAGGAAGGGCCATGTGTGAAAGTTCAGCAGAGGGAGCAGTTGCTGTGGGCTGAGGAAATCAGGGAAGGCTTCCTAGAGAAAAAGACCAAATATAACTACCTCTGGAAACTGGGCTGGGTTTTGCAGTGCCACTGACATGCCCTTGTTCAGAGCAGGTCTTAGGTTGGGTCTCCTGGGAAACAGACTGTGGGATGGAGCCAAGTATGCCAGAGTTTATTGGGGACTGCTCTTGGGAATAGCCCCTTTGAGGGTCTGAAGGAAGGCAGAGGGAGAGGGCGGCCATGGCAGAGGCCTCGGTGATCCCAGAGGGAGCCCTGGAGCCAGAATCATCCTTCAACATAATCCTGAATGGAAGCAAGAGGCCTGGGCCTTTGTGGCCTACAATGACCAGTCAACTTCTGTAACCTTGGCCAGAGGCAGGTTCTCAGCTGGGCACTGTCAGCAGCCACTGTTCTGGCAACTGGAGGGATGAAGGGGCTCCTGGGGGATACACCACAGCATCCACTGCAGAGGGAGGCCAGCAGAGAAAGTTCTGCAAAGGGCTTTATCATTCACTTATGAATACATTTACTGAGCACCTGCATGACAGACACTCAGACACACAGGAGACCAAGACTCAGTCCCTTCCCTCCAGGAGCTTGCAGTCTAGTGGGGAGACAGGCTCAAACAGCTATCACTTGGCAAAGTGCTAACTTCCATCTTCAAGCTGCATTGAGCATGATGAGAGTCCAAGGCAAAGAGTAGTTCTGCCCAGTTGAATCAGGGAAAACTCTCCAAAGAGGGGCTGTGAGTCAGGCCTGGGCCCATGTGCAGGAACTCACTGGGCTCGGAGGAAGAAAGGTGTGTTCCAGGTAGGGATGAGGGGGAGGGCAATAGCACATTCTCCGAACCAGAGCAAGTCTTAGTTATCCTGGGCTAGGCAATTAGTTCCTTGAGGGGCTAGTGACACTTGCCCTTCCGCTTTGCCTCTCTCCAGCTGAACCACAAAATTAGCAACATGGACGACAAGGTGTATAAAATGAGCAGA